>JBAGKK010051416.1:0-10041 GCA_037177015.1 Euceroptres primus
TTCAGATAAGTTTTGAAGATTCTAAAGAATTTGAGAGAATTTCGGTAATCTTTTGTAGACTTTGAAGGATTCTAAAAAATTCTGTAGAAAATTCTAAAATAAATTTCTCATAATTCTTGGAAAATTATTCGGAAATTTGAATATAAAAAGGGAAAAATGGGAGAAAAAGGAATGAAACTCTAAAATAAGAGTTTTTAGGAGATTTGGAGAATATGTGAAAGGAGAAAAAAAGGGAATAGGGAACTTACTGTGGTCCCTAATTCCGTAATATTATAATTATGTAATTATAATAATTGTTAAATTATATGCGATATAATTATAATTTGTTGAATGAAAAAAATTCCCTGACTCTTTGAAAGTTTTCCCTGACTTTCTCTGATTTGGGAATTGATTTCCTGATTCTTTGACGATTTTTAAATTCCCTGACTTTCCAGAATTCTCCGACCTGTAGCAACCGTGATATTTGAAAAAAACTACTAATTTTAATGTAGAGAGATAAGAATTCCAGGACTGTGCGTGAAATTCAAGGACTTTTCCTGGCTTTTCCAGGTAAAACAAAATTCAAGAACTTTTTCAGGTTTTCAAGGATTTCCAGGACGCTAGACACCCTGATTTACTCACATCACAGTCTATATTAAATACTACTTTTCCGTTTTTTCTTATTTTTAGCTGGTCATGGAACTCATGTCGCCTCAATTGCTGCCGCGAATTTCCCGGAGAACAAGGACCTAAACGGAGTCGCACCTGGTGCTCAAATAATTTCACTCACCATTGGAGATGGAAGGATTGGAACAATGGAGACTGGAACTGGCATAGTGCGAGCGATGATAAACGTTATGCGTTACAAAGAAAAGGTTCATGTCATCAACATGAGCTATGGCGAGCACACAAACTGGTGCAATTCTGGAAGAATAGGCGAACTTATGAACGAAGTTATAGATAAATATGGAGTTACTTGGGTCTCATCAGCTGGAAATTTAGGTCCAGCTCTCTGCACCGTCAGTACGTATATCGGAAGTTTTCTCTCAGATCTTTCTGAATGCAATTTAAATTTTAAAGAAAAAAATGTTAATTATTGTGAACTTTTGTAGCCACTCCCCCTGATATCTGTACAAGCAGTATTATTAGCGTCGGTGCTTACGTTTCGCCTGACATGATGCTCGCTGAATATTCCTTGCGTGAAAAAATGCCAGGTATGCCATTCACGTGGTCTTCTCGAGGTCCGACGATAGACGGAGGTTTCGGAATTACGGTATGTGCGCCAGGAGGAGCGATCACTAGCGTACCGAATTTTACACTTAGAAAAAGTCAACTTCTCAATGGTACGAGCATGGCTAGTCCTCACGTGACTGGTGCTATTGGTAAGAATTATACAATTAAAATATGAAATAAAGCGTGCTCTACAATAGTGCATTTATGCGCCATTCAGACGATTTTACAGGATGCTCAAAAAACTGAAATCCTGTAATAATTTTGAATTTTTTATCTTAATTTCCTGACTAATAGTTGAATTAATAGTCGGTAAATTTTGAAGCTATTTTTTTTTTAACGTGACGAAAGAAAGAGTTTCTATCATTTTATAATTTTGGGCCAATCCAGTGACTTTCGTCTAAACCAAGTTGCGACCATATTTTTAAAAAATATAAGCTTCATAGATTATTAACATTGGTATATTTGGCGGTGATTTTTCATTTTATAATGTATGAATTTATATTTTATTCGTAAATCGTATTAAAAGGTGCTTGGGTGTAGACAAAATGGCCCTTTCAACACATATTTCAAAGTCTTCAAACTAGAAAACTATTTATGCGAAGTTACTCTGGTGATGATACAGCGATAGATAACACTTCAAATTTCTTATTCTATTGCCTAAATATTAATTTTAAATAAACATAATAGCTAAAAAATATATTTAAAGTGACATGTCAAAATGTGTATTTTTACAGATATTCAAAGCTTTACTGTAAAAAAAGTACTTTAGATACAATTTTGAACCTTACCAGAATTATATTGTTACCCCAAATCTGTTTTCAATTCCACTGGAGATGACTTCACAATTATTTTTATTTAATAGAAATGAATCTGGGAAATTCGTATAAAAGGTTATAAACAGCACTTTTCACTAACTCGTAACTTTTTCTGGGAAACTTGAAAAATATAGGACTTGGATCATATCTAAGTTTCGTCAAAATATACACCCCCTTGAAATTTCACGAGGGTACTTTGCTTAGTTTTTAAAATAATTTAATTCAAAAATTCACTCGTAAATTAAGAACTAATAACAGGTGATGGTGACTTGACCGGGAAACCGGGAAATGACCGGGAATTTCATTAAGAAACCGGGAATTTACTTTTGATCGCAGTAAAATTCAAGTTTTCATTATTTTAATAATTTTGGTCAACTTAGAAATGTGATTCACGAGTGCACTATATGTACATGGGCGCTGTTATTTAGGTAAATTGAAAAATTGAATCTTGTGGCCATCCCTTCAAATCAGTTAGAATATTAATAAAATTGTTAAAAATAAAAAAACAACAATTTAAAAAAACCAATTCAGAAACAAATTAAAAACCAAAATTTACTCCCTTCGAACTCAACAAAAATTTAGGAATTTGAAATTGTAAACATTAAAAATGTTACTATTCTGTAAAATGTTCAAAATGTCATTTTAAATTGGAAACAATCCAAATTAAACAATTCTAAACGTCGTTTCAAATTGGACACTTTTTAAATTAGAATTGTCAAGTTAGAACGGTTTTTACACTACAATTCTTTAATAAATCTTTTAGGATTAATAATTGTCAAATTGTGTTTTATATTTCGAAAAATGTAAAAAAAATGGAACAATGGAAATTCTAAGGTTCAAAATGGAAAATTTAGCATTCCCGAAAATTTTACCGATTCACAATTATTAAACAAATCATTCGTTTTCAATTTCAAAAGTTTAAGTTTTTAGTGTCAATTATGAATCTACGAATTATCAATTATTTGAAAATTGTAAATACAAAGTTTCCCAAAATTTCTTCCCAATTCAATAAAAATGTTAAAAATAAAGTGTCCATCTTCCAATTCAGAAAAAAATAAAATAAATAAAAAATTGCACACATTGCTCTTAAGAAAAATGTTGGCAATATAGAATTTTAAACCCTTGAAATCCAGTAGAAATCAGGAAAATGTGAGTAGCTGCCAGGGAAAATATAAATGCGTATATGTTAATAATATCTTAAAAGCACTTCAGAATATCAATACAATTTTTTTTTCTTTTTTACCATTGACTCTTTAAAAATTGAACATATTATTAAATCAAAATTTCCGCATACATTATTGAAATCTTATTCGCTTTTATAATACTTTTTTGTCAGGGAAATTTGTCTAAGTCAGGGAAATGTTAGATAGGGAAATTGAAGAATTCCAATTCAGAAAAAAGACATAATTGCACACATTGCTCTTGAAAAAAATGCTGACAATATAGAATTTTCAACCCTTGAAATCCATTCGAATATTAATAAAACATTTTAAAATGAAAAAACTCTCTTAATTAAGAAACAAAATATTTAAAATCAATTATTTTCAATTAATTTAAATCGTTTAAAATTAATAAAACCGTGAAGAATAACCTTCACCGTTTTCCGATTTCCAGAAATATTGTAATTACATTATTTCCTTCAAATAATAAAAATAAAAAATTCTCTTCTTCCATATAAAAAAAAAATTGCCCCCTCACATCTTAAAAAAATGTTAAAAACAAATGTAAAAAGTACCCTCTTTCACTTCAGAAAAAAATTATAAACCTAAATTTTCCCCCTTCCTACACAATACAAATTTTGAAAATAAAAAATAATCCATCTTGCAATCTTCCACTTTAGAAAAAAATTAAAAACCAAAACGTCCTCCTTTGCAGATCAGTAAAAATGTTAAAAATAAAAAATTTCAATAACACATTTTTTTCAATTTTTTTTACCATAGATCCTTTAAAATTAAACACATTATTAATTCAAAATTTCCGCGCACATCATTGCAACCTTATTGGCTTTTATAATACTTTTCTCTCAGGGAAATGTCAGGGAAATTGAAAAATCGAGTCTTGTGGCCTCCTTGACAATTCACTACAGTGATTGGTCTATTGAGTTTACAGTTAATTTATTAAGTATATGTTTAGAAATATTTTTTCTTTTTTTTTATCACATTGAAGTTCTGCATTCTTTAATTTTTCTACTTCTTGATGTTATAACAAGATTATTTTTGACTCCCGATATTGCAATAAGAAATTAAGAACATACTTTAAAATACTTACTTGAAATTTTTTATTTTAATCTTCCAAAGTATATAATCTTAAATAAATTGTGATGTCAAATTAAATAATATGGAATATAAATAAGCTTATTTGTTCACGTGCAACCATCATTTAATTGTCTTGACTTATCGTAGAAAATTTAACAATTTACCGTGAAAACGTGAAAAATGACAGCTTTCTTTTTATTGTGTAAAAAGAAAGCTTACTGTATGATTTAAAGAGTGTAACGTTCCTTGAATCTGAGTTTTAAAATTTTTAATTATATTATATACTTTATGAGCGAAAGAATTTTTATTCTTTTTCCATTATAAGAAAAACATTTTGCAATTTTTTGCTCTTTTGTGTTACAGGATGTTTAGAATGAACGTCATGAATTAAAATAAATCTTTGTATTTTGCGGCAAATATGAATATGTTAAGTTTTAGTTGACCGGGAACATTGAAAAACTGGACCGGGAAAATTGGGAAATAGCCGGGAATTTTAAATCGTCCGCAGAATCGCCATCCTGATTTAGTAACTCGAGTTTTTAATCTCCTACCTGTTTCGCCAATATAAACTTTTTCACAACATTTTCATTTTATAAGATATACGATTCCTGATAAATTTTCTGTATTATCACTCTCCTTTTTGTTAAGTAAATATCTATTAAAAGTGTTTTTATAAGAATCAGATTTTTTGTGTCAATCCAGTTCTTCCTACTGGAACCATTGTAGATTTCATGAATTCTTTCTCGAATAATACTTTTTATCAAAGCAAGCGGATAATTATTCTGAACTAATGTAATTTTTAATTGGTCCAAATTTTCTTTTCTTTTAATATCACTCAACTTTATACACCAATCAATTAATCCTTTGATTAGAACAACCTTTTGACAAAATATATGATGAGAGTTATAATTAAGATATCTACCAAACCATGAATGTTTTTTATACCAATTGGTAATTAAATCACCTTCAAGTGTTTTTATAATTTGTAAATGAAGTTAATTTATTTGTAAATTTATAATTTGTAAATGAAGGTAATTTATTGAATTATTTTGTTCAAGTTCAAATGTAAACTGTATGAAATTTTCTATACTGTTAAAAGTATTTATGAAATCATCAATTTTTCAGTAGGAACAATAGCTAGAATATCATCCATGTACCGTTTATATAAAATGGCATAAAATTTAATTTTTCTGAAGCTCTTTTTTCTACATTTTTTAAAACCAAATTTGAAACTATAGGAGACAACGGAGAACCCATGGGACAACTACTCAATTGTTTTTAATATTTTCCATTAAATGAGAAAATCATGTTATTAAAAACAGTTCTAGTAACTTTAAAAATTCCTTTTTTGTTATTTTCGTTAGATTATGATTGAAAATTAATTTTTCCTCAAAACAATCCAATGCAAGGTCTAATGAAATTTTATCAAACATTAAAATAACGTCCAATGAAACTAAAGAATGTGTTAAAGGAACTTCAATTTTTTTCAAGGTGTCTTTTAAATCCCAAATATTTTTAAGAAACGATTCAGTGTTTCCTGAATTAGTTTTTAAAACTTTTGGAAGAGCATAAGCTTTAACTACAACACTATTATTGAATCCATTTTTATAAACTAATATAATATTTCTACTAATCCATAGACAGAAATCATGTATGTAAACAAACTTTATCTAAGTATTATCAAATAAACTTTAACTATGCCAAATCCAATTGCTTTGGCGCGCTTTCTTTATTTGTGGTTCCTTTAGATTTCGCCTTTATCCTTATAATAAATTAACCTCCTTAAGGAGTTAGATCACCTTTGAAGCTCTAAAAATAAAGTGATTTCTGTGATTTTTTTGGACGAAATAAAAAACTACTGAGTAATTTAAAGTTAAAGGCTTTATTATTCATAAAAAAAGTGTCTAAAATAATATTTTTTTAATTCTCTGATTTGGCGGCAGTACGACCCACATCTTTTTCGTTCAAAAAAGTCTGCAGCCTTCTATTTTGCCCCGATTAGCAATTATTTTTCTTTAAATTAATGCGCGCTAAATTTTAAAGAGCACTCTGGTCAGAGATTTTGTCATTTTTTTCTGTTTATTTATTATATGTTTACTCAAAGTATGAGAAAATCGAGATTTTTCACACAATAATTATTTACTCTTCAACAACGGTTTGCATATAGTGCAAATCATCTTCAATCAACTCAAGGGGACTCCCAGAATACAAATAATTTGATTATCGTCTGGTTCAATCATTACAAACAAATTAAATTAACAAATAGCCAAATATTGTAATTTTTGTGGAAAAAAATTTGTGCTTATTGTTAGCTAAAAATTATTCAAAATATTGTAATATTGTAAAATATTGCTTCAAATTATTGTAAGAGTGATTGTTCGTCACAATTTCTATAAAAAATTAACAATTATAATTGTTATAAACAATTTTTTTTGAAAAATTTGGAATTTGTGATTTTTCCAATTTCGGATTTTCCTTCATCATTAGACTTAATGCATATATCCTTGAAAATAACATATATTCAATTATATTTGTTAAAACACAACAATTGTTGGTTTTGTAAACAAATTAGATAAATAAATTCAAAAGTTCGGCACTTTGGCCTCGAAAAGAATTTGTTTGCACTAAAACTGCTTTAAGTTTTTGCGAGAGAGATTTACAGTCACTATTTCTATAAAAAATTGACAATAAACAATTGTTATAAGAAATTTTTGTAGCGACAAAAATTGCAAATTGAATGACTAAAAACAAGAGAACGAATGAAGTAAACAATAACGAAACTCTCGTAATGAAACTTCTTAACTGATTATGATAGATTATTGCTAATAATAATTATTGGTAATGTTTAATATATTAGACGAATTCTAGAAGTACATAAGTGAATAACTGAAAACAAACGAAAATGAATAAATATTAAATTTTTAACACGAAGAACCAAAAGATATAAGGTAAATGTCCCAGTAATCGTGACCTTAGTCCCAGTAATCGTTTCGCCGTCAATCTTATTTTTTAAGCATTTATGCTTGATTGTTATTGATTTTGATAATGAATAATGCTAAAAAGCTCGTTATTTTTTGTTAAAAAATACTAAAAAATACTTTAAAAAATACTTAACTACTGTTAAAAAATACTGTTAAAAATACTAAAAAATACGTTTATAATTATTTCTTTAGGTTATGTGCCAATTGCACGATTACTGAGACCGGTACGATTACTGGGACATTTACCTTAATCGTAGCCGTTTAAAGACGAAAGAAAACAATACAGCATCAGCACCAGAAGCATACTTATTGCACATGAAAATGGTTTCTATTGTAAACCAGTTTCTATCCGCAGCCATCTAGCGATAATCGTTCGAAGCTTTAGAAACAAATGAAAGCGAAATTAGATATTTTCACTTATTCACAGCAAACTTCACTACGTCGAAATTTAAGGATACAAGAAAGCTTTTTTAAATACATGAAAATTTTGTAATATTTGAAATTAAATAATAATTTTTAGTTATTTAAAAAAATGATTTTAAATAATATTTTATTATGATTGATAATTAACTTACTCTCAATACTCTATTGAGCAGATTTATTGCAAGAGCCAATTTTTTCTACGGGAAAAACCGAAAATTTTGGGATATTTCTTTCAATTGTCTTTAACAATCTTTATTGTTAATTTTTAATAGAAATTTGAAGTGCAAATCTCTCGCACAAACATTTAGAGCAGTTTGGAGCAAACAAAAAAACAAATTTTTTCCAGGTGAAGATGCCACAATTTTACATTTATTTATTTAATTTGTTTTAAAATCAGCAATTGTTATGTTTTAATTAATATAATTGAACATATGCTATTTTCAAGAATATCTGCATCAATTCAGATGATGAAGGGAAATCCGAAATTGAAAAAACCACAAATTCCAAATTTTTCCACAAAAATTGTGTATAACAATTATAATTGTTAATGTTTTATAGAAATTGTGACTGACAATCACTCTCACAATAATCTAAAGCATTTTTAGTTTGGAAAAAATTGTTTTTAACAAAAATTACAATATTTAGCTATTTGTTTATTTAATTTGTTTTTATTAATTGAACCAGACGATAATAAAATTATTTGTATTCTGGGAGTCCCTTTGCGTTAACTGAAGATGATTTGCACTATATGCAAACTGTTGTTGAAGAGTAAATAATTATTGTGTGAAAAATCTCGATTTTCTTATACTTTGAATAAACATATAATAAATAAGCAGACGAAAATGCCAAAATATCTGACCAGAGTGTTCTATATTATACAGTCAAATTAAGATTTCTGCTGGACCAAATTAGAAGCAAGCTGATTTTTGTCTTAAAATGTTTGGATGGACGTCCTTTTGAAGCCCTGAAAAGTTCGAAGCTGAATTCTTAAACAAAGCTTTGTAATTAACAAAAAGCATAAAATTGTAACATTTTTTCAACACGTTTGCTTGGATTGTTACTTTCGATTAGGAGATAGATAAAAAGTGTATAGGACTTTGTTTTTAGATCATAAAATACGTTTTAAAGTGAGCCCTTATCGAATATCCTACGATAAATTGTTTACGAAATATGAATTTGTTAATTAACGTTGTGCGTTTTTCAGGGAAGGCAAAGCGATGATGAATTTTTATTGATGCAAAAAAAAGCGCGATCGGGTTTTTGCTATTGGATTCTCAAATTGGATGTTTCAAAGTACTAAAAAACATTTTTTCTGGATTTCAGAATCCAAAAATGACAGAGGGGTGGGGGCACTTTTTTCTTCTTTAAATATTCATATTTTGTAAAAAAAATCTGTTGAGTTCAATTTTGCTGAAATATCTAACAGATTATGCATTTTCAGGAAAAAGTATATTTAAAATGTCAACAAAATTTTTCACATTGTTTATAACAAATCATTATTTCCAAATTTAAAAAAATTTTCTATTACAATTTGGCGTAGTTCAGTGAAATTGTTTATAAAATTCGTTTAAATAATATTTTTTTGCAACGAATATAATGCACGTAAGACTTTTTGGAAAAATAATAATTAAAATTCACATTACTCAATGGTTATACCCAATTTTTTCAGATTTTTCTGGCAGCTGTAAGTATGGAAAAAAAATTATTGCTGAAAACGATTTGTTATAAACAATGTGAAAAATTTTATTGACATCTTAAACATACTTTTTCCTGAAGATGCACAATCTGTTAGATATTTCAGCAAAATTGAACTCAACAGATTTTTTTTACAGAATATGAATATTTAAAGAAAAAAAAGTGCCCCCTCCACCCCTTTGTCATTTTTGGATTCTGAAATTTAAAAAAATGTTTTTTAATACTTTGAACTATCCAATTTCAGAATCCAATGTCTAAAATCCGATCGCGATTTTTATTCAACAATAAAAATTCATTATCGCTTTGTCTTCCCTGAAAAACGCACAATGTTAATTAACAAATTCATATCTCATAAACTTTTGGTCGTAGAATATTTGCTAAGGGCTCATTTTAAAGCTTATTTTATGCTCTGAAAATAAACTCTTATTAAAAAGTTCATTTTACAGAGAAAAAACGACTTTCGATTGATGTAGGCCTACGTGGGATAATTTGACCTAAACTAAAAATTCAAACTCGAATACAAAAAAACTGGTAAGCAGAAAATTCCAATCATTGCAGATTTTGATTTTGATTTTTTGTGAAAATTAGTGATGCATGTCGAGCCGATAATTCTCGCTGCTCGTTCGTGATCGATCGTTCCTTCTTTTGTTATTTCCCGAT
>JBAGKK010051425.1:0-10041 GCA_037177015.1 Euceroptres primus
AATTATGTAAATACTCATCTGAAAAGCTAACATAACAAGGTGAGAAATAAAACAAAACCTGAATCGATTCGATTAGTCAAACCGGAGATAATGAATTTAAAGTACAACGGAATTTAGCATTTCATCAAACTTTATAAAAATTTGAAATTGACATGGATAAAAAAAAATTTTACAAAAATCCCGATACAGCCGTTAGCTTAAATAATGAGAAGATGCCAAGAAAAATGCAAGTCATTTAAAAATTAAAAAATTTTTTTTTTTCTGAAATCCGTACGATTTGTAAAAGAATGTCCCATATTGGTGACTACGTTCGGATAGTTTGCGCTCTATGTAATGCCTTCCGACCCCTACGAGCTAGTGACAATCCAGATGATAAAATAATTGCTAGTCGTATGATGCAATTGGTATCGCAGCCAACTCTTCTCCAAGAGCAAGTTAAAAAGGATGGTTGGGCAAGGAAGCGGGTAATCTGGAAGGCTTTGACAGATGATACCTTACCGATTTCCCGAAACTCACTCTGGAAGAACTAACATCTTTAACATTGGGTATCTACCAGTTGAAGCAGGCCAAATCTTGCACTGACGAACACTTATCGAATGACAGTATGTACTCACTCATTGTGCACCTCTAAGAGAGATCTATAATCAGAGTGCAAATCCAATCCCGGCATACGTCTTCAAAAGTTTATTATCTGTGGATCCAAATAAATTCAGCACCAAATCCGATAGGTGGTTGGTATTGTCAATGCAAAACTGGTGCAAGGTTTGTGGGATGCTGTGCTCACTTTGCAAGTGTACTGTGGTACCTTGGATATGCAAAACATCAAGCGATAAGCACTCAGAGGCCCTCTCAACAGTTTGAAGACTATGTGATGGACGCTTCTTCAAACTGGACGGATGACGATGAGGAACCGGCTTCAGATAGCGAATCGCCCTGAAAAGTTTTCAAATCATTCGCTCAGTGAGATTGATAAACGTTTTTCCTCCCCTTCTTCTATTTCATTCTTATGTTATGATTATAAGTGTGCTTGGATTTGAAAGAAAAGAAAAAAAAGAAAATAAATTATAATATAAAAAAAAGCTAAAAAAAAGGATAAAACCTCATTGGGAACTGGAACCTTGACGTGGTGATGGGGCTTACTTCTATTACAGAATATAAATTATAATGCAAAAACTAATACCAGTTCATTTAAAAATGCTTGTGTTGAATCTATTTTGATGTCCCGTATGAAAAAAAATGCTGGAGATGATGAGGTAAAGTTGCGAATGACCATTTCTTTGAGCATGCTTGCAAGCCTTAAGGTAACGCTCGATTTCAATATGAGCGCATTCGATGAGAAGAACGGCTATGACATATTTTGTACACTATATATCGGCAAAGTTTTTGAGAAAGTATGGTGGCGAGACACCGACGCTAACTATCTAAAAGCTAACGTGATTAAAGCCAAAGTATGAAAACCCAAGTAAATTGAAAAAATTCACACTGTCGTTAAAACGAATCAAATGGCTCCAGGACGAAATCGTTGCAAGAAGTTATGAGGCACACATAGAGGATCAAAATAACCTACTTTGAGCCAGTTCTGACATTGGCCCAAAAGCCGGCCTTATTGACCCTCCTCCTTTCAAAATTTTATAGCTAAAGGAAGAAGCATGCCATCCCCTATATGAAGCAATAAACAAATTAAGTCACGTTCTTCATTAGATACAGGTTTAATCTCAAAATTCATGATTGGTAGAGAGAATAATTAATTAGATTATGTTTATTGGGATGATCCAAATGAATTGGTAGATCGATTACGTTTATTGTTAGCGTCTCAATCAGCTGGAAATCAAAGTCACACAAACGAAATTATAACGATTATTCAAGAGTTGCTAGACGCTGGAATTATTTATTAATCAGTGCTTTGTCAAGCTTTTCATCATTTACAAAATGACTATCGATGTGTTCGAACGTCATTCTAAACGAGCAGCGATTGCATGTCGTGGTCCGCCAGAAATAGGATTAAAAGTTACTCTTGATGGGCATTATGGTATAGAAAACAAAAAACTATCTAATATAGCTGATGCTCAAAATTCATACGATCAAGTAGATTTAAATCTGGTGCAAAATATGATACTACAGTAGATGCAAACTATCTATGCTGTTATAGCTTTCTTGCAAACTGAAGTTTTTAACAATAATATGATGATTGAAATGATGGAAACTTCTACAAATAAAAGTTTTAAAAACTTGAATTGCATTGATATTGAATTGCTTGATACTGCAGCAACTCAGGAATTGGTGTACCCCAACTCAGAGCTCATTTCTCAGTTGGACACTAAACTGAGCGCACTTACAAATGGACGCTAAGAAACTGCAGTTTCTAATACACTAATAAACTGCACATTTATTTTTTAATGTACGATTAAAACGCTCACAAATTGATGCTTTTGAATTACTAAATGTTGAGTACAAATTTATATTATATTGCTTCATTAGATATTCAAAGTTGGAAAAAAGTATATATCAATTATAATTAAGATGTATTTGCAACCTTTGTTTTGCCTCTCGTATCTAAAGAATATGAATAATTAACAGGATATCGAATCTAATTGAGCCTCTGGATAGTATATGGGCATATCATATTTAGCTGTCCGTTCCGCATGGCCCCTGATACCTAGAAAAATATGTTTCAAAAATGAAGTTTTCAAAACTGCATTCTTATAGGAAATTGTACGGCGCATATTTTTTTCTTCTTTAAAAAAGTTTTGTTATTTGGCGTTTTTGTAATAAACGAAAAAATTGTATTTTTGTCTAAAGAAAAGTCAAGAATTCGGAGCGAGATGAAGTCAAAATTCTTGACAAATTTTCTTATTACAAAAATACAGTTTTTTTTGGTTATTACAAAAACAGTAAAAGACACAAATTTTTTAAACGAGAAAAAAATATGCGTCGTAAAATTTCCTATAAGAATGCAGTTTTAAACATTTGATTTTTGATAAATATTTTTCGAGGTATCAGGGTCCAATCGGAACGGCCAGCTGAATTTAATATGCCCTTATACTATCCAGAGGCTCAATTGTTCTAAACAAATTATATTCACAAAAATGTCAACATCATGGATTGCACAGCCACACAAAAAAGGGTCAAGAACTTTTAACCAGACACACGTATTCTTATGTATTTTGAGTCGCTGAATCCGAATCTGAGGTCAAAATAGCACCTTTCACAATTAGTTTTCGACATAACCTCAAAAAACCTCATTTTTTCGTATGTAATGGAAAAACATAGTTTTAAGCCGCTGATTAAAAAATGGAGTCAGATCAGTGATATTACTGAAAAATTTGAAACATAACCTCGAAACGAAATTGCCTGAGCGGCACTTTTTAGGACTAAATTGAATTAATGTACTTCCAGGCATTGAATCCGATAAGTAAGTCAAATTAGTGTTGGCCTTCCATGGCTGTAAGAAAGGACAGCTATTTTTTTATTATAACGCACTCATTTGCATTCGACAGACCTGCGTAGCAGCATTTTCCTTTTTAAACTTGTTTTCTGAGGTGAATCTCTTTTCAACGTCCAACAGTAATCCGCCATCATATTTTCATCCCACCTTCCTGGGTATCGCTGTAACATCACTTTAATATCTTGATGGAACCTGCCACCCTGTTCCTCAATGTAGTTCCCAATATTTTCAGAAAAGTACTCAACATAATAATCCATGAAATGGAGCTTCAAACTCATTAAACACTTCAATTTTTTGAAACTATCGACCATTGCGAAATCTTTTTTTTCCATTCTGGACTTTAATGTTTCCCAAGAATTGTTCAACAACATTTTGGAAATCGAGTCATGCTCTTTTTTCAGTTGAAGTCATTTTAGTAACAAAAACTTCGTTTTTTAATAGCTATCGAATTTGAGGTCCATCAAATATCTCTACTTTCAATTTAGCATTGGATAATTGCGGAAACTGAGATATTATATACTGAAAACATTGTCCCTCTTTATCTAGTACTTTCACGAATTGTTTCATGATACCCAACTTAATATAAAGAGGTGGAAGGAGGACTTTTGATTGCTCTACTAATCGGTCATTGATGACGTTTCTGGATCTTCTTTCCACCGACATTCTTTTTGGCCAAACTTTTTTTTCTTGTAATGATTACCTCGATCCCGGCTGTCACATAAGCACTAGAAACAAGGACACTTCGTATTTCCTGATTGCTGCCCAGAAGCATTGAAAGAACTTTTAAATCTCCACAAATTTTTAATTTATGTTGTCCGTACTTGATTTTTTCCAAGGTGATTTTCATATTACTGTAAAGTTTCTTAAGTTTTGTTGAATAAGCTTTTGGTATCGATGTATATGTGTTTGTATTGTGCAATAAGACGGCCTTCAGGCTTCGTTTACAAGAGTCTATGAATAACCTCCACTCTTCATCTTTGTAAACTCCTGGTTTCAATTCATCCATAAGTACAATAACATCCGTGCAATAGACTAAAGACCTTGGTCAAGATGAAGGTATTTCCGAAAATGCTGTTCTCTGTTCCGATAAACACTTGACTTCGTTCCTTTTGCTAAAGTTCCTTTTTTTCTCAAAGCTAAAGCATGGTGTTCAGCACCATCTTTAGGTAATCCCAGCTCTCGAATTAAGTCACTTAATTCCTTTTGGGTCCAAGTCTCTGAAAGTCTCGTTTTTGTGTCATATGTAGTGTATTCGTTATTGATTTTTTCACATTCAATTTCGGAATCTTAACGGCTGCCTGTGCATTTCTCATGTTCTTGCACTATTTTCGTTTTTTTAATGTTTTATTACCAAAGAGACTGTATTATAAGTAATTGATTTTTTGTTGAAAATTCCCCAATTTTTCGCATCGTTCATGCACAAGTAACAAACCCTTTCACTTTGCGGTTTTTTCCAGATTGCTGGTACAGTACGTTAAAGTATTTTGCATACATGTCCCAAATTTTTTCAGTAATGTTCTCCCAAAATTTTGGGATTTTGTATTTCGTGCAAATATAACAAAATTGATCCAGATTTTTTACACAACTGTGCGTATTTCAAGTTTTTATTTTATTTTTGGAAGCCATGGTTATTTTAATCCCCGCACGTTAAGGATCCTGGCCCGATCGAAGGCGAGTCCACCGTCCTGGGGGTGATAACCTTCATACCTCCCCAGAGCTAAATATAAGGGCTTTCCGGTATTAAAGAGGACAATGTCAACTCATCGCCGGACACACTACGGCTTCATCCTCGCACCCTAAGGTCCCCCTGCAGGGCAGCGCGCCTTCGCTGGCTTCGTTACTGACTGGGCTGGAAGGTGAATCACTCTACACATCCCTTTTCAGTGCAGTTGTCATCACCCCCAGCACCTAGTGCAGCAGCAGGTATTTGCACTGAATTTTTAAGTAAATTAAATAAATGTAAATAAATGGTCACCTAAGTCCGACGATTTATGAATGAATCATAACACAAGAGGCTCAGAACTCATGGTCCACAAGAAACACAGTAAGTTTTCTTACAAATAATATTATAAGGAAAACTATTCAAAGAATATGCTTTTTGAATAATTCCTTAAATTTGTTCGTTATTATGTTGATTTGACTTGAAAACTAAGTTCGGCGACTTAAAGTCCATAAAAATACGATGTTGGCCTACAAATTGCTGCTTGAACAATATTTTTTGAAGGTTATGTTACGGAATTTTTAGTAATATTACTAACCTGACTTCATTTTTTAATTCATCGGCTTGAAATCCATAAAAAAACATGTTCTTCTATTACATACTCAAAAGTGAGGTTTTTTAAGGATATGTCGAAAACTAATCGTGAAAGGTTATAATGGACCGATCTGAAACAAAAAAAAAAGAGAATATTTCTGCGAGATCCGAGGATTCAAAAGACTTTCGATGATCGACTCCTTATATTTGACTGCTTCGAATTATGTGAGCGCCTGGCGTCACCATGTGCTCAAGCAGACGCCATATTTATAACATTTTCTGTAAAGTAATAAACGAAGCCAAGCTAGGTCGGGAATTCGGAGAATGGCATCTTTTTATAGGTAATGCAAACTAAAATATTTAAACTACTAATATTAAACATTTAATTTTGCTAATTGACTCGATATAATAAACAAAACTTTACTAAAAAGTTTGAAAATCGAGGGGAGAGGCTAACCTCCCAAAGAGCCTGAGAATTCCACTTTAGGATATTAAAGGAAAACGCAAAGAGACAGGCAACTAATTTTGGAATACCAAAATGATATTAGAGTGAAAAATGCCTAGTAATACAAATTTCGAAGACTAGGAGCGTAAAAAGGAACATAATCCTTAGTTCAACATTCGGAATACTGAGATTCTGGTCTGCGAGAGGCTGTGTTCAAATCTCCTCAAGCTGCCTCCAGCCCGTGGTCTAATGGGCATCCGCTAGGTGGCACGGCCCCAAACCTTTGATGTTCTGCCTCCGTCTAGAAGGACGGTCAGGTAGATGCCTCAGCGGATAGTGAAGAAGCATGTAAAAAAATGAGAAAACGGCAGCGCCAAAAATACGAAAAAATAACAATCAATACGGTTATAACCTCTCAGACCCTTTAAGCCTTAATTCTAGATGCTCCATTTGGTCAGTATTTCTCGGTCGAGGAAAACAGTCCAGGCGATGACTAGATTGCATCGTTACATTGTCATCATCTGTCACTGCACACCGTTTTTTTAAATCCAAATGACAACCTATGTGTATTATACATTCAAAAGATCGCATCTTAGTATGTAAAGGAAAAATACCGTATTCCAAGTTGGTGACAATCTGTTCTTTCAGCTTCACACGATCAAGTTTGTTCATTTTTCTTGGCTTAACTCCACAAATATAGCAGCTTGCCGATGAAGGTGTATCAGAGAGTGCTTGACGGACATTTCCAACTACCATAGTCAACTTCATGTCAGTTCAAACGATGAAGACGCCATTAGGTGTAGTGATCTTCGTTGGATTCAATATTAAAATTTGGCGTTTGATTTCTTGAATCTCTATTTTTGTCATTTCCTTTGTTTTCTTGGCAAATATAAATGATATTGGTTTGCATCGTCTGGGAGACCCAGGATGAGGATTGCTTCAAAAAACTATCGATACTTCACTTACTTTTAGGAATAATGGTACTATCGATATTGTAAGCACAGTCGCATCCGATGAATCTTCGTCCGCAAACATCTAATCAGACGTTCCCTGATCTGAAACTCCATCGCAGCCATATTTCGTAAGTAAATCTAAATTAGAAGTTTTCACCCTCTGTCTATAGCAGGAAGTTTTAAATTAGAGTCTTTTAAAGTCGTGTTATTGAGTGATCAATTAGGGACTGAAGGTTGATGCGTGCTTTTGTTTCTGTTATAAGGACCTGCAACGGATAACATTCTCTTTTTGCTTTTGCAATTTGATAATACGAAGGATAGATGTCCGCATTTCGCGTTGAGACGGTCCAAATGACCCTCAATAATAAAAAATTAATTACTATGAAAATAAAATAATAAAAGTAACAAGAAAAATTAAATATTAAATTATTAGACATCAATCTAAAAATAAGGGCACTAGACAAAAGGTGATACGGTACTGAGCATCGAGATTGTTCTAGAATATTCCGAACGGAAGCAATAAATATATACGCGGAAGATTAAATATTCGGCGGTAGAAAATAGTGCCAAAAATGTTAAGAGATCTGACCAATAAAATTAGGGGAGCAAGAAAAGGCGCCAAAGATTCACGGTCAAAAGAAAATAGAGCGCACAAAATGGCCCAAAGAGTAGGAGAAAAATCCACCCGATTGGGAAAGCAGGTCGATGACCGTGCCAATCAATGAACGCCACGCGCCGGAAATACCGGCGACCGATAGTGAGGAGGCCAGTGGCTCCAAACTATAAAAACGGTTTCCTGTCAGGTCTCAGCCTCTTACGCTTTGATCTTCTTCACGAGGTGAGAAGTGTAGTTTCATTTTTCAAGTGAAGCAATCCTATAGCTTATAGAGTTTGTCGCAAAAAGGGGCACCTAACTTCCACTGCTCTCTAGTCTTGAGAATTTAGGAATACTTTTGCCTCCCAGTCCTCCCGATAGGCAAGTTTAGGGAATTTGAGGAGTTTCCAAATATCAAAAATTTAACTTTTGATATTTTATTTATTTGAAAATCGCAAGCCACGATTTTCAAAGTTCAATTATTTTAACGTCAAAAGTTTAAACTGTTTCTTATTTTCGATCGCTTTAAATTAAAATAGAGCAGTTTATATTTTGTAATTTGTTCCTAGCGTTAGGAAACCATCACAACTGGTACTCCTGGTGGAACACTGAGGTTTAAGAAAAGTAGTGATTGCGTAACATGTATTGTCCGTCCGTTCATCATAGAGGTGAAGGCCGCAGGAATTGAGAAATTGGGAAACGCACCTATACTCGTTGAACGTACCCCACTGTGAAAGTTTACAGGTCGCAATAAGGATGAAAATAAATTGTCTCACCGTCATCATCGAATATTATAGTCGAGCTCGGAATTTCTAAAATTAGAACGAGATAAAAAGGGAAAAACGGTTATTTCTCGAATTATAATAGCAGACCGGAATTAAAAATAAACACGGAAATTAAAATATCGATACATGAACTATTAATAGAAAATAAATCAAATTGATTATCGTCTTCGCGCTAAATAAATTGATTAATTAAAAAGGCGGGTAATAACAATACACCTAAAACAAATAAAACGAAAGGCAAAGAAATTAAACAGTCCCAATCGATGATGGAGAGAAAAGAAGAGAATCTAAAAACAGATCGCGGTAAATTAGAAAATGCATCCGGCAGTGTAGAACGAAATCCGGCGGATGATTTGCTTGTGAACCCGTTCGAAAATAGAGAGCAAACCACAACGTTTCCGAGGGCGCTGAAGATGATCAATTAATCTCAGGCGAAACGCACATCGATGATCGGGATGATGGCGAATGCGAGGTAGAGCGGATTAGACAGGTCGTAGGTCAAGCAGAAATTCCATGGACTTAAAATTATCCAGTGCCAAAATTTTCCTGGGCAGGTCGCGAAAGACCAATGATGTTTTTACGGGATTTTGAACGTTATATCGGAGCGATAGATCTTAGTAATTATGAATTTAAATACTTAGTACAAGCATGTCTAGAGGGAATATCTCGGGAATGGTGGAACTTGATGGCGAAAGATTCAGACCACATGGGGGATTTTAAATAAAAATTTCTGAAAAGATTCTGGAACGAAGAAATTCGATTTAGAATTAGTAAATATCTCCAGTTTGGAAAATATAATATAAGGGGAAATTTGTCACGAACGGTCTACGCGTTAAGGATGATCAACAATGCCAAAGATCTCATTCCATCTTCGCCCGAAAAAGAAATTGTTTCAAGGATTTCCAGGCATTATGAAGATGAAATACGCCCGGGACTTTTCGTCCGGAGCGTAAAAACAATCGAGGAATTTATTGATTTATTGGAAGCTTTTGATCAATATGGAGTGAATAATCGCGCAAACCAATACGAGAAACAGAGAAATTCAGCTTACGATCAGGATCAATATGATAGAAGTTACGGAAATCTTTGAACCAATTTTAGAGGCGATAATCGTTTCGACAATTATAGAAATAATTACGGCAGAAACTTGCAAGACAGAGAAAATGGTTATCTTGGTAGTTAAAACTTTGGGGATAATCGATACAGAGACAGATATTAAAACGATCAACAAAACCGCGAAAATCGACAGTTTAATAATAATTAAAGACATTAAAATGGGCAAAATAATGGCCATTATAATAGCAACATTCATAACGCTTACCCAGGAAATAACAGTCCGGGCAATTACAATGACTACAACAATTATCAGAGTCAACCAAATCGCAGTAATAGTAACCCAAATTTTAAAACTGATCATTTTGATAGCCGACCACGATAAAAAAAATAATGGGCAAAATAATTTTAATACGGGAAATAACGGATACCATAAATAATTTTTTATAAAAAAAAGGCCGACTTCAAAAACTAAAAAAAATGGCAACTAAAAAGCATTAAATAATTTATA
>JBAGKK010051435.1:0-10040 GCA_037177015.1 Euceroptres primus
AAAATATGACGTCACACGCACGGCAAGTAAACAGAGAATCTCGTCTTTTAGACGTTTTCAATCGAGCAATACACATATGTGCCCAAAAATATCTTTATTGTTTATTCAAAAAAGATTAAAGGACGAGAATAGAAAGAAGAAAATTACACTAGGCATGAAAGAATTTATCAAACTGAAGTAAGTACACTTAAAAAAATGTTTGATTCGTTACATTCTTGCTAACGAGAAAGGGAAAGGACTTTTAAAAAGAAAATAATAATTTGGAAATATGTTCCTAGTGTAGAAACAGAAGGAGTAAATGACAAATGTAATGCGAGTTCCATGAGTAATGCAAATTCAATCGATGATATCAGTTCAAGTGATGAAGATTGATTGCCGCAGTAAATTAGTGATTGATAATAGAACATATGTCTGTTTATTGAGAAGTTCCTGTAACCTTAATTTTATCCATGCAATTATTGTTAAAATAGAGTTCTTGTTTTTTTCGCCATAATAGATTTGCTATTGTTTTTCTTTAAATTATGACGTCATATTTGAACTCAGCGACCTCAAAAACCTGAAAAGTAAAATTTTGTGAGGCTGACCAAGTTTTTCCAACCTTCGTTCCACCATATTGAATCCGCCATTTCTTATTTTCCTATTTTGACATCATATTCAGATTCAGTGACCTTAAAAACGTAAATATAGACAATTTAGGGAAGTTGTCCAAATTTCTCTAATTTTTTTCCGCCATATTAGATCCGCCATTTATTATTTTCAGATTTATACAGCAGATTTAAATGGAGCGACCTCGAAAACCTTAAAATAATGAACTTCGTCAAGTCACGAACATGCTTTAGATTTGTGCCTCTTCATATTGAATTTTCCATTTTTAACTTGGTTTTTTTCGTAAAGGGAACGTCCTACGTCATTTTACCTGGCAGATTTGAATTTAGCATTAATGAGAAACTATTTCTTTTGTAGTTCTGGTACAATTTTATAAATTTTGTCAAAAAATGACGGTATTTTCCCGATTATCCCGGCCTGGAAAATTCAGGAAAAGTTTTCCCTATAATTTTCCCTCATTATGTATTCAGCAAGCTTCAACCTCGTCCAAGGAACATCCATTTTGGACGGTTCGTTCGGGAGATATTAGGTTTTAAAAGAAAATTTCGCAAAATAGCCCACTGTGCGGCGGAGATGATAGAGAAGGCAGCACAGGCGAGAGGAAGCAGTGCGCTGAAGCAGGAAAGCGAAAACGAACGACCGCAGCCGAGGCCGCGCGTCCAGAAGTCGCACGCACACCAGCTAAGCAGTCACAGCGAACAGTCGGGTGCCCCCCCCCCCTCACAAGCAAAGCGCGGATGGGGCGTCAAGGGAGAAAGCAAAAGTTCGAAAGACAATGTCGACGAACGGCCGCATTGTCATTCACTTTTGCACCAACGCAGACGCACCCAACCGCGCTCTACCGCTTACCATGAACACGGTGGAAAACCGGTTTTACCTCAAAACACGGGAATTCAACCGAGGTTGCTCGCTTATCACATCGCGACAGCAGCCAAGTTCGACGACGAAAAATTGCGTACCGACCCCGAAAATGGTGACTAAAGAATTAAAAGCAACTCACTGGCCGGAAGATAAAACAGATGTCCAGGGTAACGAGCCAATTAAATAACGAGTTTAAAATGTTAGGTTCAAAATAAAGGAAGTTATCTGCGATGAGGTAGACATTATGTTGGAGAAGGACATAATAGAAACTTCTAATTTCGACTGGTCGAATCCCATAGTCATGATTAAGAAACCAAACGGAAAATATAGGCTCTGTTTAGACTTTCGCAGGGTTCATAATAATATGACGAAAAAATATTTATATCCAGTTCCGTTGATGAGCGAAATTTTAGATACTCTAAGGTCGGCTAAGCACATTTCAAAAATGATTCTTCTCGGCATATAATCAGATTCCACTAGAAGTAGGATCTAAGTCAATTACAGCGTTCATAGTTCCTGGAAAGGGCATGTTTCAGTTTAGGAGAATTCCGTTTGGACTACGTAACACTCTAGCCACTTTCCAAGGACTTATGGACAAAATAATTACGCAAGACTTGAAACCTAAGGTGTTTTGCTATCTGGACGATATAGTCATCGTACTCAGTCCTTTGAAAAATACTTACACTACTTGAATATCGTTTTGGACAGAATCAATGAGTCTGGTTTGACTTTGAGTCCAGACAAGTGTGAGTTTGGATGTTCAGAAGTGAAATACCTTGGTTTTGTAGTCAATGAGAAGGGTTTGAAAATAGACGAGAATAAGATTAAACTAATTTTGGAATTCCCAAGGCCAAAGACAATTAAACAACTGCAGAGATTGATAGGTATGGCAAGTTGGTATAGGAAATTTATGCCACACTTTGCAAAGCTAGTTGAAATACTTAGCAGATTTCTTAAAAGGGGCAGGGATTGAGACTGGACTTCCGAATAAGAAAAAGCATTTAATACCATAAAAGAGTTTTCAAGAACAGGACCAATTTCATCCTGTCCAGATTTCACTTAACCCTTTCAATTAGATACAGTCTCGAGTAACACAGGCTTAAGTGCAGTTTTAACCCAAAACATTAACAGAGAAAATCATGTTGTTGCTTATGCAAGAAGAGGTTTGAGCGGTGCGGAAACTAGATATTCAAGCGCAGAGAAAGAATGTTTAGCTGTATTATGGGTAATTAGGAAATTTAGACCGTATCTTAAGGGTTATAGTTTCAAAATCATTACAGATCATATAGTTCTGAAATGGCTGCACAATCTGTAAAACCCGACACAATTCAAGGTGGGCACTGGAATTGTTAGAATATGATTATCAAGTTATCTATAACAAAGGTAGCATTAATTACGCACCAAATGCCCTATCTAGAACAATAGAACCTAGAGAAAAAGTATCTTAAATTTCATCAAGCGTTGTAGAAAAACCGAATGAAAGTTTAAATGTTGATTTAGATGACTGGTATACGGTCAAAATGAAACAGGTCAAAGATAACCCCGGGGAAAACGACAAATGGCGTATTAGGGATAAACAGCTTTATTTTTTTAGACCTGACCCACTAAAATCTCCCTTTCTGGCCGATGAAAACCCTTGGAAAATCGCGATTCCGAAAAACCTGAGAAAACAAGTTTTGTGCGGAAACAATGGCGAGATACAAGCAGGACATTTAGGTGCGGAAAAAGCCTATGCTAGGATAGCTCAACACTATTTTTGGCCAGGGATGTACTCGGTGGTGATTAATTACGTAAAAGCGTGTAATACTTATCAGCGCGTTAGAGCAAGCAATCAAAAGAAGGCAGGTTTTATGGGGAAAATAATTATAGAGGAACCATGGACGGTCGTGGCTGTCGATATTATGGGGCCACACCCAATTTGTAAGAAGAAGAGAAACGAATATCTTTTAGTTTTGGTAGATCTCTTTACCAAGAGGATAGAGGTAATCCCTATTAAAAAAGCTAATGGGAAGACAATAGAAACGGAATTTCATAAGCAAGTGATTTGTCAGTGGCAAGTCCCTAGAATTTTACTGACAGATAACAGAAAAGAAATCGTTAATAAAATCATACGAAAATTAGAAAATAAATTTGGCATCAGGCAAGTGAACACACCAAAATATCATCTTCAGGCAAACCCAACTGAGAGGTGTAGCTGGTCGATTAAAACAGCGATTAGGGCTTACACTGAAAATGACCATACGGCTTGGGGCGAAAGTATAGAAGATCTACAGTTTTCGTTAAATACATGCAAACACTCGTCCACACAATTCACCCCAGCGTTTTTAAACTTAGGTCATGAATTGGAACCGCTTCAGTCTCTTCGAAAAAATCTGAAAGACACGGAGCACAAAGAATTCCAAAGAGTAGATAGATGAACCGTTAGACTGATAAGGTTACAAATTATAAAAGAAGAAGTCCAAAAGACCATAGACGAGGTTAATGAAAAAAGCATATCATTTTAATTTGCGTCACAGACCGGTCAGATTCGAGGTAGGTCAGACCTGAACATATCATTCATAATAGAAGATATTGCAATATGATAATAGGATTTATAAATACATCTTCTTTAACATGTCATGATTCTCTCTGTTAATACTTCAAATATGATTAATTTATTATTAATTTATTATAATTATATTATTTATTTATTAATTATAATTTTATTATAATTTATTATAATTAATATTATTCACTATATAATTATGTAATTATTATCATTATTAGTTACAATAATAATTATAACTATTGTTCAATAATTTATAAAATATTAATAAATACATAATTTTTCTGTTATAAATAATTATTTTACTTCGTATTTCAGGTTAAGAATGTAGTGCAAATTCTTCTCCATTTCGCGACAAGCACCAGTGCACTCACTGGTGCTTGAAATATCTGATACTTCACTATAAGTTGCTTAAAATTTATTTACTCAGTGCACTATTTGTTTTAGTTTGAAGGATTGTGCTTTCAAACTATTTCTTTTTTGAGATTTATTTTTAGTTAATATTATATTGTGTATAATAGGAGATATTAAAATGTAATAATATAATATTATGTAATATTATTAAAATTATATGTTTTTAACATGCCATAATTTTTTCTGTTACTACTTGCAATATGACGGATATTAATCATTTACAAAAAAATTTAAAAATTAGTAAATTATTAATGATCGAATAATGTTCTTGTCATGAATGAATAATTTCATATTTCAGGTTAGGAGATAAGTATCAATTCTTTTTCATAGTATATCTCATAATAATATTAAAAATTAAATAATTCATATACTTCCCAAGTCACCCCAAAAACACCCTCTGCAGTACTGGACTCCCGAATTTATATCACGAGAGTCAAGAGAGTGCACGCGGTATCAACCACCACCCTAACTTTACCGTGCTGAGAGAGGAGTCAAAGAGGTAGAAGTGCTACATTTGGCGTTTGAAAAAAATCCCTGAAATTTCTCCTCGCTGTTCAGGTCTGAGGTAGGCGATAAGGTACTGAAAGCAAATAAATCATTGTCAAATAAAGCCGATAAAAAAGCGAAACAATTGTTTCACTTATTCGATGGTCCGTACATTATAAAGTGTAAAATATTCAACACGAAATACGAGTGAAAAGATAACCGACGTAAAACTCTCGGAAAATGGGATGTTAGTGATCTAAAAAAGTATGTAATTAAAAAAAGTTAAGAGACAATAAGACAGTTTACTCTTACCCTTACTCTTACTCGACAACCAAATCTGAAAATTTACTCTCACTCTTACTCTTACTCAACAAACAAATCGAGATAATCTACTCATACTCTTACTCATACTCAAAAGACAAACAAAATAGGAAATTAATTTATTTCAATCACAAGAAAAAAATTATTTGTCCACTCTGCCGAAAGGCAACGGGGGGCAAAACCTTCAGCAACATTGGACGACTTTTCAAGCCCAGAAATGGCTGGAAATCTTTATAAAGAGAGAGTATAAGGGTACAGAGCTGTATCACCCTCACAGGCAAGTCAGAGAGCTGGGTAAGAAGATGAATCATTTACGCGACAAGTTCTTAGAAGCACACAGTAGGGGAGAAGTGAAACCGGATAAAAAATTATTGAAAGAAGAAGAAGAAATTAGTAGAACTACAAGAATCACATTGTGGAAACATCCCAGTAAAAATAATAGATACATCAACGAACCCGGAAGAAGAAAAAGAGAAAAAAACCGAGGAAGGGATAAAAGTAACCCGCGGAGGGGAAGAGGAAAAATAAGACATGGAGAATAAACTCGACGAAGCAGTTGGAGGCTTAAGCTTGGGAGAGACGACGGGATCAAAAACAAAATCAGCGTGGTTGATCCAGAAGGAGAAATGGACGGCGAAGAAGCTAGAAGGACTGGAAGAGAAAGCTTTAGAAGAAGAAAATGACGACGGTTTCGCTACGGCCGACTCCACGTAGAGTCTGAAGTTCTTCGACTACCAAGGAGGATTTAATGAAGAAAGCAAGCAAGAAAAACCAGTCGTGCAACAAGCTACTCTAGAGAGATTGACTAAGTCCACGATGAAATACGAAAGGAAAAGGCAATTAGAGGATAGAAAGAAATTCCAAGAGTGGAAGGAAAAAGAGGCAGAGAGAAGGCCAGAACGGGAAAAGGAAGAGGAGAAAATTAATTACATTTAGATGAGGCCACAATATAACAAAAAATAAAATCATTTAAACCAACTCGAAATAATAATTCTATAACCTAACTAATGATAAATTTCTGAGAATATCAATTATTACTATTATTACAGCTAGAAATACTCTGACATTACAATAACCTATTTTTTTATTAATATTTAAATCTTTAAGATCTTAGAAGGAGACTACTCTTAATCAGACGTTACGAGACCTATTGCTTTTTTTTTGTGAATTTTCCAGGCACATTTTCAAACCACTGAAGGAAGACAAAATGAACCAGGCCCAGAAATCAAGAAAGCAAGAAAAAGATACCCTATGAGAATCACTGTCTCATAATCTTAGAATCTGCAAGTGCAGATTCCGCGACAGAATAGTCCGAAAAGAGATCTATGTCTTTCACGATACTTACTGTAATGAACGACCCCTGAGATATATAAAATGTTAAAGGATACCAGATAGTTCCAAAATTAATTTTAAACTAGCAAACGGAATAGAGATAAATAAAAAATTTCAGGGAATATTAAAAATAGAATTACCCGAAAAATTTAATTCTAATCTACAAAGGGAAAAATAAGTAGAAGCACTTAACAAAAGCGACGATTACATTTGTCTAGATGTAGATATGGATGATTTTTTTAGATTTCAAGGTAGAATTGGAAGCGTTAGACAGAATTGTATCCCGTAAACCCAAACCCCTTTAGGGGGGAGGAAGTGTAACCGAGTTGCAACTTTAGGGCCCTATCTACTCTATCTACCCTACACCGAGGAGTTACGAAAAGTGCCGGACATGCCCGATCGTAGGGTAGCAGGCTGGCCCACAGTGGTCTGAAATAGGAATTTACTGTTCATAGTCGCCCACTGGTCGTATTTCTTAACCGCTTTGAAAGTTTTTTTCTAGAAATGCTAAGCATTACATTTTTAAGAGTATTGTGGTTTGCTATTTTTTAATTTTTTTTACAGAGCAACAATATATTTAAATAAAGTGACAAAACTGGCCATTTCAGTTTTGTGAATTTTTATCTCAAGAAACAATACAGATAGAAACTCACTATCAGCCAAAATTTTTGCACCTACATTCATAGAGCATAATTAATTCTAATAACATTTAACTTAATTATTATAAACGACTTTTATAAAGAAATTTTTATTAGTGTGTTTTTCTAATAGTAAAAATTGTTTGCTTCACGCTAGTTGCTACTATTTTTCATAAGAGTCACAATTTGTAACAAAAAATTAGCATAAGTTAACAATTACTATTTTTATAAACATTTTTATTAACAAATTATTTATAAATGAGTTTTTCTCATAGTTAAATTGATTTTGCTGACCAAAAGTGATTCACAATTGTCTTTAAAGCCATTTATATACTTTAAGCTTTATAAAACATAAACGAGATAGATTGTTAACCATAATTTAAGTCAACAAGTCTCCCAATCGGCTGTTTCCTCGTAGCAAGAAATGGGTTTGAATTGTTCTATTAGTTCATCGAGTTTTTGATCAAGTTCATCTTCAACTTTTTCCCATTCAGGCTTCAAGGATGCAATGAAAAGATCTAAGGACTCAAAGAGTTTGTGAATTAGGTCGTGCATAGTATGCAATCGAAAGATTTTTCTTGCCTTAAACTGTCGAATGTACTTGATATCCTTGTGCCTGGCCTCAAAAGCTTCTTCGGAATACATGCCAATTGGCAGCATAAAATTCTCCATAACTTTTCCCCCATGCAGCAGTATTTTATCAACTGAAGAAGGCATATAGTACCATGGATATAAGCTCACATACAGTTTTGCTGTCCTTAATCTTTAGAGGTCCGGAAAGCCAATATATTGGCTCACCCCCAGATCGAGACTTTGTCTGTGATCAATCAATGATATAAGATACCTTTTGGGCCAATTTTCTGAGGTCGATTTTCCTCCCAAATTGCCGGCCCTCTAAAGGTTAAAGCATACTCGATGAAAAGAGAGGAGAAATTTTTCTGCTACTAGCTTACATTTGTAACATGCTTTTAAAAATTTTAATCAGTTCTTTATTTACTCCAGTTATTTCTGTCACTTGATCGACATCCGAGAAAAACTTGCGAGTGTTGGATATACTCCATTTGCAAATTTGTAACCGATAAGCAATATGGAGTATACACTCCATGAACCTTATCCAAGCATGCAAAGAAGAAAGACCAAATTCAAAGTTAGAGACGATTTCTTTCTTCTGCCTTGCACGCTCTAGATCATTCATTTGTTATGGTGTCGCTTTGCAAATCTAGCAAGTATTAGATGATGGAGTATCAGTGAAAGCTGTGCAAACTTTTCCCTCCAACATGGTTAGCTTCATTTCTGTTGTAACTATGTACACACCATTATTCGTAGTAATTGTTGTAGGTCAAAGCTTCTAAACTTGAGTCTTAATATTTTTGATTTCCGATTTCGTCAATTTCTTTGCTTTCTTTGCATATTTAATCATGATAGGTATACAATGTTTTGACGAGGAAATACGAGGATCCATCCAAACTGTTTGTTCCGTGTGCTTTACGTTTAACCATATTGGCACCATTGCTGCTGTGAAAAAAGAGTCATCGGTCAAATCGTTGTTATTAACCCTCCTGCGTACAATGAAGAGATATCTCGTCAAAACGAAACCGGTCAAAAATGCACGATGACGAGATATCTTGTTATGACATTTTCTTTAATAACTTTCGATGTAATAACTTTTTGACATCTCACACCCTAAAATTAAAGCTAAGGAATAAAGCTTTCAAATGCAATAGGTTTAGGATTGAAAAATTTTCAATTTCCTTTTCAATTTTCAGTTTAAAAATTATGAAAATTCACGAAAATTTTATAGCATTGTTTGTGTTGAAAAACGTTTTAAAAAGTACTTTAAAAATGGTCAAACTAGTTTGAAAACATTAACTCGGGAGTTTCCGGGGTCCCTGAAAACGAATCTTCTATCAGAATTTCAAAATTCAAAATGGCGAATTTAAAATGGCGGCCGTGTACACTCAATTTCATCGAAAAATGCTTCAATCGAATTGGAAAACCATACTCTGGGTTTTTTGGGGTCGCTGATAACGAATCTGATATCAGAATTTTAATATTGAAAATAGCGGACTCAAAATGGCGACAGCGTATACTCAATTTCATCACAAAATGCTTCAATCGAATTAGAAAACCATACTCGGGGGGTTTTGGGGTCGCTAATAACGAATATGTTATCAGAATTTAAAAATTTAATATGGTGCATATAAAATGGTTGGCAGTGTATTCTTTATTTAGGGTTTTCGGTGACGTTGACAACGAATATGTATCGGAATTCTGAAATTCGGAATGGCGGACTCAAAACGGCTGTTAAATACTCTCAATTTCACTCTTGAGGGTTTTTGGGGTTGTTGAAAACGAATCCATTATCAGATTTTTGCATTTAAAGTCCCTGATCAAATACTGCCGGTATAAAAACTTATTTTTTTTAACTTGGTGTAAATCTGGTTTAGACTAAAAGTGTGCTCTACATCAATAAATAAATAAATCGGTTATCAGGAGTTACATTTTTATGTATTTGTATTTGAAAAGTTTTGCAATATATACATATTTATGTTTGTTTCAAAGAGAAATAGCGTTCAGAAGTTTAAAAAATCACGGTAACACAGCAGAAATATAAACATATAAAGCCTGAAATAAACATTTGCACCTACAAGCAGATAAATACATCCGAATTATGCTATATACATATGCTGTGATAGTAATTTATAATAGAGACCCTTACGCCAATCTTGGAAGCTATTGAGGTTTGAGGTGTGATGTAAGAAAAAGGGATGTAAAATGAACTAGGAGCCTCCACGTGGCACATCCTGGGGATACTGTATTTTTTAGAGTAGCAGCTA
>JBAGKK010051455.1:0-10039 GCA_037177015.1 Euceroptres primus
ATATAATATCATTATATTATTGCTTCCTCATAGAAGAAGCTTTGCATCGATGAAAATTTTTGATTTAAATTTTTCGACATTTTTCGACATAATTCGATCTCAGGAGTCCGAAAATGAGGTTTTTAGAAAATGTCCGTGTGTGTGTGTTTGTGTGTGTATGCCATCATTACTCTTTCCGTAATAATTCAAAAACCATTTGAGCTAGGGTCACGAAATTTGGTGGGATCGTAGTTCCAACTGATCCTAATAATTAATAAAGTTTACAGTCGGATCAGATAAGGAGAAACATTTTTTTTAATTTTAAAATTTTTTCAAAAATCTTTTTGGATGTGGTTTTTTAAAAATTTTGATTAGTTTGATGAAAAAAATTTTATACGTGGAGTTTAATGAAATACATATTTTTTTAATGCAAAAGATGTGGGTTGATTTAGTCAATTTCTTGATATTGCAAAAACTAAAGTTGAAAAATTCGAAATTTTCAATAATTTTTATCTCAGATCTGAAAGTAATAGAACCATAAACCATAAACCAAATTTTTTTAAGCAAGGGGTGGTATTTATTAAATATAATTTGATAAAATGATTATAACTACTACTAAAAAAAATTTTTACTCTGAGAAAATTTTTTGATTTTTTAGTTTTTTGTTTTTCAGTAATTTTTTTAAATTTTTAGTGATACAATAATATTGTAAGAATATAATTTGTTCACTTTGATGGGACAAATTTATTGATGTATTTAAAAAACTTCTATTATGAGTTTGGAAAAATTTGTAAATTTGTCTAACGTTTGTAAGATGAAAACTTTCTTAATATTGAAAATTTGTTGATTATAAAGTTGATTTGTTAAACCAAAGTTAAGTTGTATATTGTATATAAATATTGTAAATAAACACAGAAGTTTTTATTTGAAACAAAAATTGGTCGTACAAAAATTCTATATAGGCTTACATCATCAAAACAATTCTCTATGAGGAAGCTCAGTGTTCGTTTTATTCGTTTATTTGTTTAATATAAAGGGTGCCAAGAGTTTAAAAAAGAAGACGCATTAATTTGGAAAAATAATGTTCTTAATTACTAACTTTTAGTAAGCATATTTTTATCCATAATATCCTATGAGCCAATTATTTTTACTATATCGAGTGAATGCCATGCGGTCCAATTATTCCTAACAGATTTTTCCAGATTTGTGGCGTTATATTTTTTTACAGAAAATTCAAGACCTAATTGTCAATGCACATTACGTTTTCAGAATTTTGAAAATCAGAAAATAAAGTTCATTTTCACATTTTATTCACAAGAGAAGGTATTATTTTATTTCTAATATTATATTTATAGAGAAATAACAACTCTCTTAATGTCCCGAGTTTTTCATCCACAAAACAGTTTTTTGAAATTAATTTTATGGTAAAGAGTTGAATATCCCATTTAAATTTATTAAAAATTGAAGATCATTTAGTATGTCAAAATTCTATTAGATATAAGTAGATAAAAACTTTAGTTAGTAAGTAAATTACACTTAATTATTTATAAGTTCATTAATTTTTTAATTAATAATAGTATAATTAAAATAATTAAAATAAAAAATAATGTATTTATAAGCTCTAAGCACAGCTTTTGAAATTATTCGGACACACTTCTTACCTGCAAAACACTAGATTAATAGGTTATTCGAGAATTATATTATTATTTGCAATAACAATGTAGGTTCTTCGTCATATAGTTATTTAAATTTACTAATAATTTTATATTATTTTGAAAGGGATAATTTATTTTTATTGCAATTTTTATCAAGATGAAAATTAATTCAATATTTATTATATTGGTAGAAAAAGACACAAATGTAAAATTATTTGAACTTTTCTTAAAATTAACTCAAAAATCAAAAGTGTGTCATAAATAAAATAATTATGAATAAAAATAAGAACGCATTTCTTTATCTCGCATTCTTTATCTCTTTATTAATATGAATAGGAAAAAAAAGGTTGATCTGAAATACTTTTTTTCTTTTCAGTTTAAAATTAAATTAAAATCTGAACTTTTCAGGGAATTTTTATCAGGGATCCGAACGAAGTTTTCGTTCCATTTCGTTACTCATAGAAAAAAATTATTTTTTACTTAACTGTGGTTTATTTTCTCAAGATTTGGACAAAATCAGATGTTATATTAATGATTGAACCGAAATTATTTTGATTAACTGCCTGTAACGAAATGGAAAAAAAGTTTCGTTCAGATCCCTGATTTTTATATACCCGGAAAAACCTAGAAAAGTCAGGGAACTTTTTTTCCAGGATTTGAGGAGATACCCTGTGTTTGACATATTTATATTTCTTACATCTCTTAAACTCTTTAAACTTAAAAAACACATGGAACGAAAGTCTAGATCCATTGTTGCCTTTTTATCTTTTTATGGTTATTATTGATGAATAGATCGAGTTAATACAGTCATTGATGAATATTGATTAAAAAGTGAAGCTGCAGTTAAATATAAGTTCAATTTGTTTCGAAATTTGTAAATGTCAATGTTATTATGAGAAAAAAGGATATTGTCTCTACATATTTATACCCTGAATAGGTTTCAATTTTCTACATTGGTTTATTAGTTTATTAATGAAGTAATTATTAAAGACTTGTTTTAAGAAAATATGTAAAAGGATTTTAATTCCTAATCTTTATTTTCAAAATATAATTTCTAAAAGTTAGGTTATTTTATTGTACAATTTTAATTATAGTATAATATAAAATGTGGATGATGTGGAGTTGATTAAAATTAAGTTTTAAAAAAATTTATAAATGTTACATGAAAAGTTAATAATCTTAGATAAATTAACAAATTAAAAACAGTATACTTAAGAATTAGTGGAGAGTTTTGATGGGAAAAAATTAGTTGTGAATTTGTATTAAAATGAATCAAAATCCCAATTTTTAAAATGCATTTGAAGGAAAAGAAAACGAAGGCTTGATTCAAAATTTTATTAGCAAACACAAGTGCCTTTTCGAGAATATACAAGAATAAATTAAATAACGCAGGAATGTGAAAGAAGTGAATGACTGAAATTTTATTGAATTGTAGAAGTTTGCGAGGGACGTGAATTCGTGTTGGATAATAAGGTTGAGTGGAAAAGATTGGATTTTTTTGTTGTATTTCGTTTAACGACACAGCTCGTTGTTCTTGAAGATTCATCCCGTCGACCTCACTCAGAGAATCGTTTCTGGCTACCCCTAATAGCATGGCTCGTGTACCGGCAACGAGTTTACAAGCTCCAAAGAGGCCGTAGTCGTCTTCGTCAAGTACGTGAGCCAGATCGTCGCGCTAGACAACCGGCGCCGTTTAAGAGGACGATTTAAATTCACGCCGCGTCTACGCCATTCCCCGTCGCTGCGTTTCCTCGCATTAATACAGTTTGTAAATTAGTCCGAATGTGCCTTGCCAACTCATCCCCAATTTTGCGGCTTCATTATCTATACTCTTCAGTCTACGTGCTCTTCTCTCTTTCCAGTTTTCCACGATTTATATCTACATTTTTAATGAATATCAGATTCGTAAAGAAAGTTCTTAAAACTTAATTTTATTAAAGCGAGAAGAAAATTGCGTGCATTCGATTATGGATGTAAAATTATGGACAAAATGGTTGGATGATTAAAGTAGTCGTTGATGAAATGTCCCTGAAAAGTTAAATTTAACATATGTGCATGGCAGTTTTTTTCTCTTTCGGGAAGGACAATTGTCAGCGCCGTCTAGCGATCACAATTGAGAACTAGTATTTAATTACTCGTGTAGACTGGTGTCTACGATGTCTGCAATCTAGTGTGATGTTTTGCAATCTTATACAATCTTGTATAATAGTATCATTGCTATGCAATCCCAATCAATCATATGCAATACCCTGCTATTCCATGCAACCTTACGATCTCTATACAATCTCGTGCAATATCATGAAATCTTTGGAAATCTTTCGTAACTTTTTACAATCTTTAGCAATATTTGGCAAACTCTGTTCAATTTTTGGCAATCTGTATCTAAGCTCGATGTAATTTTATGCAATCTCGTGCAATCTCTATGCAATTTCTATGCAATTTCACCCAATCCCATGCAATCTCTAAGCAATCCCGTTCAATCTTATGCAATCTTATAATTCCTATACAATTTCGAGTAATGTCGTGTAATCTTAAGCAATCCTTCGAAAACTTCCACAATCTTTAGCAATATTTGGCAATCTCTATCCAATCTCTATGCAATTCTATGAAATCTCGTGTAAACTCAAGCAATCTCTATCCAAGCTTTATGTAATTCTTTGCAATTTCGTGAAGTCTGCATGCAATTTCTATGCTATTCCACCCAATCCCATGCAATCTCCATGCAATTCCACTCAATCCCGTGCAATCTTTTGCAATCTTGTAAAATACTGTCATTTCGATACAATCTCACTCAATCCCGTTCAATACCCTGCAATCCCATGTAACTTTGCAATCTCTACACAATCTCGCGCAATCTCATGTAATCTTTGGCAATCCTTCGTAATTTTTTACAATCTTTAGCAATATTTAAAAATCTCTATCCAATTTCTATGCAATTTGATGCAACCTCAGGAAATCTCAATGAAATTCCAGCAAATCTCGTGCAATCCCATGCAATCTTACAATCTCTATGCATGTAATCTCATGCAATCTTTATCAATATCTGGCAACCTTAATTCAGTCTCTATGTAATTTTATGCAATCTCGTGCAAATCCATGCCATCAGTACAATCTCTATGTAATTTTTAGCAATTTCTACACTCAGAAAAATGTTTGTTTGATTCAAACAACATTTGTTTAAATCAAATAAATTATCGTGTTGATATGGAGTCAAAGAAATGTTTGTTTGATTCAAAGAAATTCTTATTTGTCCTTATTTATTTGATTTGAATAAGGGAAACTTGCCTAAGACGAGCCCCCTTCCATATTTTCCGCAAATTTTCGATTTTATGGAACTGCAGAAGCAAAAGCGATTACCGACATCATAGTTTTATGTTTGCTTTACAAAGTTCACATGCTTGAAAGTTCAAAAAATGTTTAAAAGGTAATAAATTTTGATGTTGAAAAAAATATGTATTTTTCCCGTCTTAGGCAACCCGGTATCCTAAGTCGAGCCCCTTTTAAAAATCAAAAAATCTATGTAATTAAACACTATATACTGATAAATTTTATTCGTAGCGTACTGTTTAAACATATTCTGTACATTTATGACATATTATTCATGTAAAATTCATTATGAAACGTAAAATAAGCGTTAAATAAGGTCTAACAGAAAACATGTATTAACAAAGATCACGAACTTAATATTTATAAAAAGTTGTAAAATGACAAATGTTATTCATCGTAGATCAATAATTTACTGATATAAAGTGAATAAACAACATATTTTAAAAAATTTCTTGTTCATGATCAAAAAGCAATAAAGAGGTTAGGAAAGGTACTAATTATGGCGGAAAATTTAAATATCTGACGTATTTTCGGTGTACCGTCGATAATTCATGGATAAAGCAGATTACGCTTTTATCTGAAGTTTTCTAGCCTAGCCGGGGCTCGTCTTAGGAATTTCGCGTGTTCACAATTTTTTAAATATTTTTATTAAACAGCATAAAAATTAATAAAACGTATGTAATAATTGCAAAGTTTAGAACATTATCTATCAAAAATATGCACTCCTTCAAATCATTAGAATAAGTTATTAAATCAAAACTTCTAAAAAAAAGTAAAAGTTCGTTCTCTAATGTACAAAAATAATTTTTCCTTTCTGTTTTCGTTAATTTACTTCCAATGCAGAGAAAAAAAACACTTTCAAAATTACTAGAATTCTGCTGAGCATGTATCTTCGTACATACGTGATGAATATAATGTTTTTATACAAAAATATTAAGGGTGGCTCGTCTTAGGAGGTAGCCCGTCTTAGGCAACTTTCCCCTAAATTCTTATTTAGGTCAAATAAATCTTTTACTTAAATTGAATAAAGTTCTTGTTTGCTCTAAACATTTTTTGTTTAAATGAAGTAAAGATTTTAATTTTCAAACTTTATTCAATTTTATAAATAATTTTAAATAATGTTTAATGTGGCTAAGAAGTGTTAAGTGTAAGACACCACTAATTTTAGACTACCTGTTGGGTTGCACATACTGTAACATGTTTCAAACGCCTTTATATGCAGTAAAATTGTAGTCTTTATTGTGAGAAAGACCGCTCTGCGCTCATAGCGTTTTCCTAGGGAACTATCGTATCTCCATTTTGCGGATTATATTTTTTGTTTAAATCAAACAAATATTTGTATAAACTAAAATGGATTTAATTTAAGCAAATCCTTCATTTAAATCAAACAAATTGTATCAAACAAATTATTTGTTTCGATTAATAAGGTAGATATTTTTCATTTATTAAAATGAAATAAATGTTTTGTTAATTAAAACAAAAAATTTGTTTCTTTCAATGATATGGTATCAAACAAATTCTTTTGCTTGATTCAAACAAACATTTTTCTGAGTATATTCAAGTTCTATACAATCTATGCAATCTTAAAACCTCAAGCAATACTAAGTAACATTGGACAACCTCTATATAGAGAGTGCAATTCTATACATTCTCGTGCAATTTCATGCAATCTTTGGCAATTCTTGGTCATCTTTTGCAATGGTTTGCAATCTAGCAATCTTAAGCAATTTTTTGCAATATTTTGCAATCTACAGCAATCTTTCAATAACTTTCATCTTGCAATCTGGTAAGTACCCGAATTCCAAGTAATTAACCCCATCAACCATTTCCTAGTGATGAAACATAAATAAAAGGTCGTGATCAGAAGCCAGTATTAGTCTTTCACTGAAATCTTGGTGACTAATAGTTTTACAAACAATTTGTTTTAACCGTTGAATGGATTTTGTTATTTTCAATCATTTATTTAAAGACATATTTCACTGACATCAGTACGCATTTAATTGAAAGAAAATAGATTTAATGAATCACATTACAAGTTGAGCCAATGTAGTTCCTTATTCAAATGTAGTACGATTTCGTCTTTTATTTTAAAATCTTCTTTCCCCCAAAAAACTTTTTGCAGTATTTTTTATAGCTTCTTCTTGCACCAGAATTGTAATGACAGTCAGTCCATATTTTCTTAAGTATTCAGAAAGAAGTATTTTTGTCGAAACACGAAGACTTCTTAGCATATCGCTATCAGCATGAATTGACAAAAATCTACGGAAAGGTTTCTTTGTCTGCGACAAGCAAAACGCCTTATAAGGACAAGGCGTTGAATAAACAGGGAATCTCGACTCTAATTATAAAGTCTGACTGAAAAAGAGATCTCATCGACTGTACAAGGTGGATGTTAACCAATTATTATAGTCAAGCGAGAATTGCGGAGGTGTATCATTAGTAAATTCTCCCAAGCCTGTCCTACAGCATATGTGTACGTTATATGTTGCATGTGTATGTCGAACACGCCCATAAGTGTATCTATGCACCAAATTAGAGATGACTCCCTCGATAGAAAAGAAACATGGTACTTAACTGCGAAAATGCTCTCCTTTTGTCTCACTCTCTCACCCTCTTGTTTTCATCTCCAGCTCTCTCATTTATTATGCATACCCAGATACCTGTTGCAGATTGTTGCACGTGGTAGACTCGCGGTAGTTACACGACATACGTGTGTAACGAGACACCCGATTGGTCCAGGAGGACGACGAGTCCCGCCGATATATGCCACAACAGTGTATATATTCCACTGTAACTGCATATGGTTTTCCACTGATCACGCATAGTCCTATCTTTCTGAGGATCATGAAAACATGCACCACTCGATCTCCAACTTGCGGTCATTCATCAGTATACGCCTTCTTCTTTAGAGAACCAGGAAAAATAGGCTCTTATCTGCATGAGAGATTTTGTGTTTATCCTGATCTCTATTCAACACCTTCCAATATAAAAAGACTAAAGAGAAATCTCTCTACGCCAGTTGTACAAAAATGTAGCCAACTTATGGAAATATGCCATTATTGTTTAAAGTTGACATTTGCAAGGGTTTTAAATTTAGATTTTCCAATTTCTAGGCATGGTAATTGGAACCCTATAATTTTGAGTAGAGATTGTTTTCAAATATTTGAAAAATTGTAACAATAGAACGGGAAATTTTACTGAAACTTTTCAGAATTCCGAGAACAATAAGTGACTAATAAAGAAACATCTATAATTGAAAAAGAAAGTCTTAATTTAAGCCTAAATATCCACTTATTTTAAGGTGCAATCGAAGGAAAACCAGTTAGAGGCAGGCTTATTACACCAGCCATTTGGTGCACACTCTCTAATGTAATTTTGTGAAATCTTAAACAATCTTGTACAGTCTCCAGCAATTCTACACAATTCTGCAATTTCTATGTAATCCCTTGAAATATCATGCATTTTTGTGCAATCCCATGCAATCTCTGTGCAATCCCATTCAATATCATGCAATTCCATGCCAGCCCGTGCAATCTCATGCAATTCCGTGAAATCTCGTGCAATATCTGTGTAATCCAATGTAATCTCTGTATGGATCATTTTCACGTAGTTTAGGATTTCATGTATCTAACGCATATTGCAAATTGTAAACCTTAAATTTATGTAGTTTAATTTTTTATACATTTATTTGAATGTTGTCTACTAAATTCTATTTTAAAAATTGGGTTGAAAACACTTTTTTATAAGAATTATTTATGTTAATGTAACCAATTCGTCCAAAATGGCGTTTTTCTAAATAATAGAGAATAAGAAATTCAATTAGTTGTACACTGAGAAAAAAATACTTTTGAATCTATAGCATATGCTATTGCGATCTGCCAAAAGCAGATGCTATTGATTTATAATAATATAATATAGAATTTTCAGTATCACGGTTGATTCAAATAAGTGAAATTTGATTCAGAAATAGTAGATTTTGATTCAACAGCGATGCTATAAATTCTAGAGCATATTACTTGAAATCTGTAGCATCTGCTTTTGGCAGATAGTAATAGCATCCCGAGTCAAAACATTGACGCTCTTGATTCTATTTAGACTCTACTTAAACGCTTTTGGTACTATTTGAACCTACTTTGAAGCTCTTTCATTCCAATAGCCCCTACTTTCAATCTTCAACTCCTCTGGTACCAAACATCAGGCCCTCTTTTGACACTGCTGACCCTACATTGAATTTTCACTACCAAAATGTTCGAATTCAAGACCCTAATATGTATGATGCTCTTGAATCTCCGATGCGTTCCCGAGTCGAAATTTAGGCCTTACTTTGAAGCTGCAACTCCTACCTAAGGCCTAAAAGCAGTAAAGTAGGTTCTGGATGATTTCAATTTCAAGTAATATTAGGCCCTACTTTGACGATGTACGACCTCTCTTCTTCAATGTACGCATGCGTGAATCGTGTCGACGTGACGAGCGTGCGCAGTCAGCGATTCGCCATTTTGCAACAGCTTTTAGCAACGACACGGCACGACTCTATATCGCTTCTTTGGAATTTCACGTATATTCCAGTTTTTTAACAGAATATTGAACAAAAGTGAGTAGAATTCGTAAAAATATAAATGCATTGGAAGGTTTTGTTTCAAATGTGAAGTGAATTCAGTGTTCTTAAGCGACAAAGAACAGTGATTCAAGTTCTATAATGGCTATGTTTTTCCGAGTGCATTTATTGCTTCATATATTTTCAAAAATAAGAATAATGCGTGAGATTCAGTTGAGATATAGTGGTGCGAAATGTGCAGTCAATAAAGAGAGAGAAAAGAACCTGCTTAACTAAAACCGAAAAAAAATATTTAGGTTGGTCTAAAAAATCGGTATTTTTATCCGATTGAAGCTTTTTATGGCTTATTTGATCGAAAATAAAATTTTTCACATTTCGCGTAAAAAAAATTAGTTAAAAAACTGTTTAAAATTAAAAACCTGAGGAAATGGGCGCTTCGACTAACATTTTTTCCGACTGGCTGTCCAACTCCTCCTTAAGTAAAAAGTTGAAAATAACGTATGAACAAAGTATTTCAGGTATT
>JBAGKK010051465.1:0-52824 GCA_037177015.1 Euceroptres primus
TTAGCCAGCTATTTTTGATGAACGGTTTTAGTTTTATGCATCAAAAAACGCTTTTCGAAAATTAAATAAACCATTTAAATTAAATAATTTATTTAATTTATTATTATTTATTATTTATTTATTTAATTAAATAAACCCAAAAACCACTTTTTTTGGGTTCAGGTGGTCTCAAAACGTCAACATTTGACAAAAACGGGGGGTGGGGGTCAAATTTTACACAAATCTAATACCTTCTCATATGATGATGAGAATGTAATAACTGATTAACAGTTGAAAATTTACTGAATTACAGTCTAAAAAGTTACTGAAATTTCAGTGAACGTAAAATAACTGTCTTTTCAGTCAGAAACATAGCTTCAAAGTGAGATTTGACTGAAAAATTAGTGAATTTTAACTGAAACTTTAGTTTCTTGCTTCTGAATCAGTCTTTGTTGACTGATTCCGATTTTGAGAGGATATAATAAATCTAAATGAGGTATCAAAATGTTGCAAACAGTTGAAAATTACTCTCTAAATCTGAATCAGTGAAATGTCTTATTTTAACTGATAATCAGTTGACAATCAGTGATTGACTTTTTACTTTAACAATCGGTGAAAATTAATTAATTTTTAGTTAAAAAAATGACTGAATATCAGTTGAAAATTTACTGATTAGCAGTCAAAACAGTTAATGAAATTTCAGTGAACAAAAAATAACTGATATTCAACGGAATATCAGTTGAAAATTTACTGATTTGCAGTCTAAAAAGTTACTGAAATTTCCACAAAAATAACTGAAATTTCCACACAAAAAATAACTGATTCTTTTTTTAGACAAAAACATAGCTTAAAAGTGAGATTTGACTGAAAAAGTAGTGAATTTCAACTGAAACTTTAGTGAAATTTTCACTAAAAGAATCAGTAACTGACTTCTTGCTTCTGAATTAGTCATTTTTTACTGATTCCGATTTAGAGAGTATATAATAAATCTGAAAGTATCAAAATTTTTTGAAATTTAGTTAAAAATACTCTTTAAATCTGAACCAGTGAAAAATAACTGATAATCAGTGTAATTGACAATCAATGACTGACTAGTCACGTTAGCAATCAGTGAAAATTGACTTACTTTCAATTAAAATATGACTTAAAATATCAGATTAAAATTTACTGATTTGCTGTCAAAAAAGCTACTAAAATTTAAAAAAAATAACTGAATAAAAAAACTGTTTTTTTAGTCAGAAACACAATCTCAAAATGAAATTCGACTGAAAAAAGCAGTTAATTTTAACTGAAAATCAGTTAGATTTGAACTGAATGAATCAGTCACTTCTAGTTGATTCAGATTTAGTTGTTATTTGTTTGCAACATTTTGATATTTTTAGATTTACTGACAATGAGTATGCATAATTTTTTGAGAAGTGATTATCGATAATTCATTATACATAAATTATTCATAAATTGTTCATATCTTTAGATTGAATTTGAGAAAAAGAGTATGCAAGTATGAATTGAACAATTTATCTGCAGATAAATAATAAATCTTTCAGAATCAGAATGATTTGTTCTGACATAAAATTAAGTGGACTTCTTGTCTACATAGAAAAAATTTAAAAATCATGAACTCGCGAAAGTTCATCGTGTAAAGAGACTATAGACGAGAAAGCGTCGACGGTCGTCGGTTTTCGAATGGCAATATAGTGAACTTTCCACGCAGTCAATTTGTTGGCAATGGTAGAAAAAAAGGAGATACTCATGTGATTGAGGAAAGACGATTTTGCACTTGACCAATGTGTGTCAAATTGTTCAAGGAAGTGTCATACCTACGACAATACGTCATCAACCTAGATTTTCCATTTACTTTTCCTTTTTCTTCGAAATAAACTCATAGTTTAGTTGGCACCTAATTAAATTGATCATTTTTTCGAAATTTCAAAACTAGTTTGCAATTTCTTTAATTTATTTTTAAATACAAATTCTTATCAATTCTTTGAAAGAAATATTTTATCTTTCGAGGCAATAATAAATCGACCTCCACCTCAGATAAAATAACTTTCTGTTCGTGAACTTTCAAGGCAGTTATGCACAATATAGTAAAGAGCATTACAACAGGAAAAGACTCTGATTCTTGATAATTTATATAATATATCCATGGAAAGAATAAAATCGTGGATCTTGGTCAGAACTAAGGATTTTTATCAGCAGGAGCCATTGAGTGTATTTTACAAATTGCATTTCTAAAATATCACAGGAGATTTCGTAATGTAATCGCTAGGAAAAATATTAGATTACGTTCGATACGACCGTGACAACCACATGACAGTGGAACGCGTTTTACTTGTGATTGCCAGAAAACCTGTTCTAGTTTAATTGCGTAGTGTCTACTACATTCTGGAAGGGATTTGCGTCATTTTAAAGTTGGAATGCATTTTTTAGCCTAGGTTAGTTTTAGGAGGTTTCTTAAATTCCATGACTACAAACGTGCAAAATTCGACTAATTTTTAAATATAAATGCAAACTTTTACTTCAAGGAAGAAATTTTAGTGAAGTGTGTATTAAAATTAATCAGTATTTTAATACTCCTACAGGTGAAAAAATTCTATAGAATTTATGTAGAATAAATTCTATAGAATCCTCACAAGAATTCTACTTAAATTTCTATAGAGACTTCACAAGAATTCTACAAGAATTCTAGTCAAATTTCTGTAGAATTTTATACATATAAAATTTCTGTATTATCGAATTCTTGTGGGGATTCTATAGAAATTGGACTAGAATTCTTATGAGGATTCTATAGAAATTGGACTACAATTCTTGTGAGGATTCTATAGAATGCATTCTACATAAATTCTATAGAATTTTTTCACCTGAGGCTAACTTAGGTACCCTAAGTTTTTAAAAGTAGCTTAGGGTAAGGTACGCTAATAATAGGCTCTGCCCTAATTAGAGAGCCTAACTTATCTAAGAAACTTTCGGCAAGAAGAAAATTATTTAATATTTATATGTAAGAAGTAGCAATAAAAAAATGTTAAGGTTACAAAATTTTAACACTGTTGATGAAAATAATAAGTTTCTCAGCCTCATCAAACTTTATATATAATCAGATAAAAATTATATTATAAGTTAACAACTATAGCAGTTGCATAAATGTTTATATTTTATTTGAACATTATATTTTATCAATCTTTGTCTACTTTGGAAGGAAATTTGTTTACATCCCTTGAATACCGAATCTGATCCAGGATTTTTCATTCTTTATTGTATAAAATACATAATACAAGAAATCTTCATTACTAGCAAAATGTATTGGCTACTTATAACATAAGGGATATTTCTTGTTATAATATTTTCCAAATTGATTGGGAAATATTTCCTGTTACTTGCTAATAAAATCTAAAATATTTTTCGTAATTCCCTATCACTCTCTAAATTTAAAGCAGTCAAAATTTTCACTGATTTCATCAGTTATCCATTTCTCGCTGATTAATCAATGAATTTGACTGATCTTTCAATCTATTTTACTAGCTAATGAGTCAGAGTCACTGAATAATAAACGAGAAATGGGTCACTAAATGAAATCAGTGAAAATTGATTAATCAGTGAATTTGAATGATTATTCAGTCAATTTTAATATACTTGAAGTTTGGAAGTTCAAATGAACGACATTTTTTTCGAAACTCCAAGTTATCTTGAAATATTGTTCCAATTACAAATAAAAAGAAGCAATTTGAGCTTTTTTATCATTAAATTAGTTTCTTTAATAATAAACCGATATTTTAGAATAAATTTGAGTTTAAAATGAAATCAAATAAAAATTTCGTTTAGAACTTCAAACACACTCAATTTTACTGAATATTCAGTCAAATTCGTTGATTAATCAACGAGAAATGAATCACTGTCAGTGAATGAAATTAGTTTGGACTGATTCAGATTTAGAGTCTACTCTCTAAATTTGAATCAGTGAAATTTCTGGCTACCTGAAGCAGTGAAAATTAACTGAGAAATCAGTGACTAATCATCACTGAAATTCCAGTAAATATTCACTGATTTCCCAATAGAAAAAGTTATTGAATCTGTAAATTTTTCTACTGGGAAATCAGTGAAAAATTACTGGAATTTCAGTGATTAGTCCTTGATTTCTCTGTACATTTTCACTGATATTCAGGGTCAGAAATGTGTCACTGATTCCTAATGAAGTTTCGCTGATTCAAATTTAGAGAGTATTCTCTTTGGAGGAATATTTTTTATTGCAAGTGATTGAATTCTGTTGTTAGAGAAATATACACAGCTGTTGTTTACTTAATGTGAACATTATACATTACATTACATTTTACTTAATTATGTTTGCTTATAAACTATGAAATCCTATATATTAGATGTCCTTTTTTGGCACTTTTGAATTGATGTTTTCGTATGAGGGCCTTATATGAAAATGAGATTCAAGAAGATTAGATTACAGGATGTAACGCAGTTATGGTATATATGCAACGTTTTTTGGAATTATGTAGATTTCCATAAAGTATATTTTGAACAAGTGAAATATTATAGCACATGAAAAATGATGGAAACAATTTTATTGAAATTAAAATAATCAATTATCAAAGTTAAAAAAAATTTGAACTGTTAAATTAAGACACATCATTCTTCACGAAATAAATTTTTGAAAAAGAATGGTTCTTTGTTGCCCAACGGATTAAAAGAAATAAAAATATCACGGAAATTCAAATTTTAATTTGTTTCGTTCACTATTAAAATTTGAGTAATAGTAATAGTAAAATAAATAAAAAGTATATTAGAGACTAATTTGTGGTTTCAACTTCTCTCGAGTGAAATAATTTCTTGAGTAACGATGTCTACAGAAATCCCTATTAGTAAACTCGTAACAGTCTCGTGATGGAGTAACACCCTGATTTTTTTTTGTTCCTCGAGAATTAGGATTTCGCATTTACGGAACACGGCTGATTTCTAATTGGTCGTAGAAGGCAGAATGTCCCCGATATTCCGCGTGTGTGGTGTAAAAGAAACGGGTCCGCGTCGTGCCTCAAAGGCTCGTTACCCATTCCACATATAAATGTGTATATATATGTACTTGATACAGTGTCTCACGTGGAGTTTCTAATTCACAAGGTGAATTTCCTGACTCAAGTTCTCGGGGTTCCTCTGAAATCAGGGTTTGTAGGCCCAACAGAGAGACTCTCCCTGGGACTTGTTTGTCGTTTCGCTTGATCGTAAAGGGACTCTCGTGAGATTTACTCTTTGCGACCTGCTGGACCTGGTTTCCTTTTTTCTCCTTGACCTGGGACACCTTGTCTTGTTCTGGGCCAGCCTAACGAGTCACAATCGTAAAATTAAAGCAGTTCTACTTCCATAGACGGCCGATCACTCTTGAAGATCTATCCGTTTTTCCTTTTCTCCAGGGAAGCTGTAGTCCAGGAAAATTTCTCAGCTTTCTGGTAGATTCTTTGTAAAACGATATTCAAAGGGAAAAAGAATTTCTAGAGATCGTATAAGAGTGGAAGAATGAATCTTTAGTTGTTTTGATAATTAATTAATTAACTATTTCGTTATGTATAAAGACAGATGTCATTAACTTTAAGGAAAATCACGATTAAATCTGGACAAATCAAAAACCTTTAGAAGAAAAGAAAAACAAAGGAGGTAAGAAAAAAAATTTAATTTCTTATTTTCAAAAGTCCAGATTTAGTCTTGATCAATCAATTATTTGTCTAAAATAGAGAAAATTTCGAAACAAACAAAACAGATAAAAATTATCTACAACAAAGCAATGAAATGAAATTGGCTAAGTGTTAAAATTTTTAATTTTTTAACTCTTAGCCAACTTCATTTGATTGTTTAACTTTTAGCCAACTTCATTTCGTTGTTTTGTGGTAGATAATTTTTATCTGTTTTGGGCACTGTTGGGCATTAAGAAAACGAAAGGCACTAATTTGGATACTAAATTTTTGGTCTTTTGATTTGTGAATTGCTTGATCATTTCAAAATGTGATTGAATGAATCAATGAAAATAAAAGAATTACTACTAGTCAGTCTATATATGTATTTATGCCAGAGAAATTCCTTGAAAAAATTAACTTATCAAACTATTTTCTATTTACTTTATATGGTCACTAAATACACCTTACAACTAGCAATTACTCTCCTGCAAGATTTATAGCCAAACGTGCAGTACACTTAAAGTTCGATATTTACATTCCCATATTTTTTGTTTCAGGTACGTCCCATTGTATAATTAGTTTTGCTTATTGACACCCAGGTGCGTTGAAAATTATTTTCTGAGGTAAGAAAATTTGTCTTTCTAAATTATTCGAATCGAAAGGGACAATATTAAATTAATTTATTTAGAAAGTAATTTATGAAATACTAGGGCTAACATTTTAACTATTTTTGCTAAATAAAAGTTATTGAAACAAATATTTCTCAGAAACAAATAGAAGTTTTTGGTACCGAATAAAATTAGCTGATTGTATGGGCAACGCTAAGGGCTTAAAGTATAATGACTAATTATTATGGAAAGAGGAAAAAATTCAATAATAGTTAGTTAAGCAACTACATATGAATTTTTCTCTGAAGGGTAAGATTAGCACAGAGAAAAGTTTTTTTTGCTATACACATATTACATGTAGCAGTAAAATATTTTTATAACTAAAGCAGTAAATTTAGTATAGAGGCAATTCACAATTTTCCCTCTTTTACGTCTCATTCAGAGTAAAATTAAATAAACATGCACTGCACTTAGAAAATGTTATTACTTTTTTATTACTTCAACATACTAAAAAAGTTCAGCAATCAATAATTTCTTCACATTCCATACAATTCACCTGCACACGTATAGTTAAAAGAAAATGTTTTTTAAAGATTTAGAAATATGAAAATCATAAAACGAACTAACTACCTTCGGTCTGATAACAATTTTTAGTGAAACTTATACTTCTAATTTCGAAAAATGAGTCAACATGTTAGAAACTTCGAATACATAATTATTGATTTTTATTCAAATACTTCTTGACACTGAAAAAAAATTAGTTGGGAAATTAGTTGATGAAATTTTTCAGAAAAGCCAAATAATTATCCTCTCATTAGAGAATTGACAGAAATTTGGGAAAAATATTAAATTTCAATTTGCAAAAGCAGACCAACTTATAACACTTAATTAAAATATTAACACAGTTAATATTTTCATCAATTCTCGTTTCTATGATCGAATACTATTTTGAATTACTTTTATGTTTATTTTCCGTTAATTAAATTGATCGAGGACACATTGGAGCGTTTTTATCCTAGAAGGAATTTAACCTACATCTCCTTCTATATAACTTCCTTAAGGACCATTAACTTTGACTTTCCATTCTTGTTTGCCTCGTTTCTCAATTCGTGCTATGCTTTACGATCTCGATCGAAGTATTATAAATCAAGGTAGAAAATTCATCGGACTATATGCACACAAATTTATCTACTATATCTACTATGCATGCTAAATAAAGTTTGGATGTATATTCTATTATAGATCTAAAGATAGTGTATCCACGTAACTCTCACACAGTTTTCTAAATTGCAAATCTCTTTTCATTCTCGTCCTTTCTTGATAATCGAACTTACTTTGTAATCATCGATCCTCACAAGTAGGTGTGCTTAATGATCCCCACATCCTGCAATGATTTTTAGAAGAATTAAATGTATGTTAAATATGGATACTTTAATTCCATTTAATAACTTTAATAATTTTAATTGCGTTTTCTCCTTAGATACAACATAAAATGATTTGCAAATAATACTCATAATAAATAATACTTATGCTTATGATTTTTTATTAAAGAAAATGACAATTTAAATGATTGGTTTGAGAAAATTAAAGTTACCAAATAATAATAATAAGAATATAGGATTATTAGAAAAAGTTGAATAAGCACCTAAAATAGTTTTCTCGTCATGCGTGGGTGGCTTATTCAAGTATTATGGTTAACGTGGGGTAGATAAATTCGTGTAAAAAGAAAAGAGTGCGGGAGAGGCAGCTGTTTCTACTTGACGAAAGAGGGCAATGTGCAGGAAAACAAGAAAAAAAGAAAAACAAGTTTTATAAGCAGGAGGTAGTTTAATTTAAAAAATGAAGTCAATAAATCAAAAATAAAAGCCTGAATATAATATCATAATTAAACACTTTCAAAGTTGATGACCAAAAAATTAAAGAGTTTTTATTTTTAAACTTTTAAACTTAAAAAATTTCACTGCCAAACATTCTAACCTGAACATTTTTTAATTAGATGCAAAAATTAAATTTAAAATTAAAATTATATTAAATCAATTTCCGAGCGTTGAAGACTAAAATATTAATTAATTAATTTATTTATTCGTTATAAACGGGCAAGCCGTTTGTACAGTGATCACTTAATCTAAGTGATCAATTTTAAATGTTTAGAATTCCTGCTATATTGTATAATATTTAAAATGACGGGGTTAGAGAATTTTTAAAGTTTCAGAAGTATCTTTTAATTTTACAATTTAATTGTTCAATATATATTATATAAATATATATTTTTAAAGAAGCGAACCGATTTAGTAATGAACTTGACTTTTTTGAGGTCTCATCGTTTCGATTTCGACTAGCTTTACGACAAGTGATAAACAACAGCGACAACAGCGCGGCCTAGGACGAGCGTAATTAGCTGTAAGACATTTCTGTAAATTATATTTAATTTCTTTTGTACCTAAAGGGCATTGCCCGTTCACTGTGCAAATAAATAAATAAATAATTGAGTAATTTTAATTTGATCAAAAGACAGATTCAAAGTGAAGCATTGAAATGTTTAAATGTGAAAAGTTTGAAAATTGAGAAGTTCAGCGACATTCTAATTCTATTTGGAGCGCTTTTAATTCAAAACAGTTTAATTTTGAATGCTTTATATTCGATATTATTGAATTTTGAACATTTTCAATTAAAAATTGTTCAATTGTAGGCACTTTTAATTTGAAATTGTAATATTTTTAACAATTTAAATTTGAAACTAAACAATTATTTATCAATCTAAATTCATTAAACTTTGAACGCTTTGAATTGAACATTTTTTAATTTTAAACTCTTCGAAATCTAAATTTTTAAATAATTCTACCTTGATTTGATTTTTGTAATTGTTTTCGATTTGAAGTTGTATAATTGTAAACTTTTTAATTTTTCGATTTCTAAAGTATCAATGCTAAGCCTTCAATTTAAAATATAAAAATTTGACAATATTTGTACCTGTAATAAATATGATAAAATTACAAATAAACGGAAGTAAATATGAAAAAAGTAAAAAAAAAATACTTAAAAGTTTAACAATTGACTCTAGTTTGAAAAAGTGACCAAAAATAACTTTCAAAAAAAGGGGGACCAATACTGACTTTTGAAAAAATAAAAGGTATCAGATGTAGAGAAAGCAATATTGAACACTGTTTTTTTAAATTTGTCATTGAACAATTAAAAATTAGAGACTTAATTAAAATTTTAAAATTCAAACATTTGAAATTGCAAAACTTTAAATTTAGTTTTAAGAATTAAACGTTTTCTCAATTAGGCATTCAAAACTGAACAATTTAAAATTTGAAAATGTTCCATATTGAACATTTCAATATCAAAGCTTTCAAAATTGAACAATTAATTGAAAATTTGAAGTGCTTAAAATTTAAAGACTTTCAAATTGAACGCCTTAAAATAATGTTATAATTTAATTTGGTATGTTTTTCTACTATATGAATTGAAAACATTCATTATCATTTCCTGGTTTTTCAGATCTCCAAAAATTCACGGTCGTTTTTCTTTTTACGCAATAAGTAGGTCAAATTACCGTAAAAGTTGTGCATTTAATATAATTTGTTTCCCTATTTTTGTGAAAGAATCGCCTCATGTCCATTTTTTTTAGAGCATTTCCGCTCTGAAGCCTGCTATTAGTATCATTATTGAATGATTTAAATAAATATTTGGTTACTCTTTAAATCTAAAATAGCCCATTTTTACTAATAAAACAGTGTCGATTCATTTATCAAATGATTTAGTAACAATTTTACTAATTTTAGGTCAATAATGATCAATTCCCAGTGAGATCACAACTATTTCATTCAGTAGAAAAATTGACCACGGTGTGCCTGAACGAACTTTAAATGGAGATGACAAGAGAGGTCTTATATTATTTTTAGGTTTCGTTCTAGAATGCTTCAAAAACAATTTCCAAGGAAAACTAAAATCATTCTTAGAGCCGTTTTTTATTTTTGCTTTTTCTAATGTCAATTTTTTAAGAAATTTGAAAAAAAGGATTTATTTTCGAAATAAGTTATGTTTAAAGTACGAAAATGATATTTATTATTCTTTTTAATATAAATCTTGTATAATAAGTGTATTTTTACATAATTTTTAATGTATCTAATTCTATACCAACGTAAAAAAACAAACTTTTAACAAAAATTATATAGCAATGAAGTTTAGAAGTAATATGCTCAAAAAAATAAAAACTAAACATATTGACTATTATATTCTTGTACAGACTTTAATAAATTATTGGAAAAATTTTCATTACTTTTTTAACCTTGTATTTGTTCCACGTTTTTTAAAAATCTGCTTGTACCGATTCCATTGACTGTTCGCTGTAGTATCCAAAACCTCGCTGTTTCTTTATGCAAAAATATGCTACATGACAGATTACCGCATGCACTTTTAGTGTGATATTGATTCCTAAATCTAGAAAACTTTTATGGAATTTTTCAATATAAATGTTAAATTTAGGATTTAGTGTAGCCGTAAAACACGAATTATCAACATCGCGAAAGTCTTGAAAGCACTGAACATATTTTACACACGGTAGCCCATCTTTTGCAGGAAACGCTTGTAAAACTCTCTTAAATAAAGTTGATATCTTGCGATGCAACAATAATGTAGGGTGTGTAAAATATGTTCAGTGTTTTCAAGACTTTCGTGATGTTGTTAATTCGTATTTCACCGTTACACTAAATCCTAAATTTAACATTTATATTGAAAAATTTCATAAGTTTTCTAGATTTAGCAATCAGTGTCACACCAAAAGTGCATGCGGTAATCTATCATGTAGCATATTTTTGCAAAAAGAAACAGCGAGGTATTGGGTACATGCAGATTTTAAAAAAACGTGGAACAAATACAAGGTTAAAAAAAGTAATGATAATTTTTCCAATAATTTATTAAAGACTGTACAAGAGTATAATGGTCAACATGTTTAGTTTTCATTTTTTTGAGCATAATACTTCTAAACTTCATTGCTATATAATTTTTGTTGAAAGTTTGTTTTTTTAGGTTGGTATAGAGTTATAGGTACATTAAAAATTATGTAAAAATGCACTTATTATACAAGATTTATATTAAAAAGAATAATAAATATCATTTTCGTACTTTCAACATAACTTATTTCGAAAATAAATCCTTTTTTTTCAAATTACTTAAAAAATTGACATTAGAAAAAGCAAAAATGTAATATTTTCACTGTGAATTAGTCATTATTGACTGAAAATTAGTTAAATGATAACTAAATCATTTGGTGAACGAGTCGGCACTTTTTCATTAGTCGAAAGTGAATAATTCAGATTTAGAGAGTACAATAATTTTGTGTGAATTGCTCAGTTTCTTTGTTTATACAATCCTTTCATAAATTAAAGATACTTTTTTAATCCATGTAGATTGAAGGAAGGTGGACCTTATGATTGTTTCATAAAATAAAGATGTTTCGATTACATTATAACAAAATGTTATACAAGTGTTCGATTTTGGCTAATAGTTTTCGATTAACTATTATTATTAGTTAATAACGATATATCAATGATCAATATCTTATTATTTTCCTTGCTAAAAAACAACTAAGGGGATGTTTTAAAACTTTGTTAATTACGCAATCACAAATCAGAGTTGTTGATCCGTATTTTTGATAGAATGTCAGTAAAGCAATTTTAAAATAATTTCAATTCAGTTTCAGGACAAAGCAAAAATGTAGCTGGTAAAATAGTAATGAAATCCAATATTTATAGAATTGTATATTTAACAATTGTAATTGAAGATAACGTAGAAAGTCAATCCAAGAATGGTAAAAAATAATCTTTCCCTGTGACTTTCCCAAACTAAAACGACCCGTACAGCAAATCACACAATATTATTTATTTCTACAAATTCTACATAACATTTTATTACGATATTATGGAGACAACATCTCGGTAATACCTTTATTTTATTAAACAATCATAAAATCCCCTTCTTTGTGTAGGATTTTTTTTAGGTAGGTTTTATTTTTGTTGGATTTTTAAGTCCAAATATTTTGTGTTGGATTTTAGAGTCCAAAATATTTTGTGTACAATTTATTTTGTGCACATTTTTTTAAAAGTTTAAAAAAATAGTAATTCTTTTATTTTGTGTAGGTTTTATTTCACGTTGGAAAATTAAATCTAATATATCTTGTGTAGGTTTTATTTTGTGTATGATTAGTTTGTCTTGGATCAGCGTTTTCCCGATTGGAAGAATCGAAATATTTAATGAAGTGGATGTGAAAATATTTGCAGGCCCCAACTAAATATTTTTTTTCACATATAAATAAAATTTCGCATTTCTTTTTGCCATAAAATTTCGAATGAAAAGCAATTACGTCAAAATCCTAGTAATTCTAACAATTTCGTCCTTTCTTCTCTCTCCTTTTTGAAACTTTTTTGTTCAAATCGGATAAGGAAACAAAATGCTAGCGCATCCAAGCGATAATTAGTAGTCCATAATGGGTGCGGCAATTAAAAGGACATCCAGGAGAGACCAGTGAAAAACGACTTTTTTAGGCACTTCTAGAATCGAAGAAACGGAACGAGAGGCTGATGTACTCCTAGGTCGATGCCAAGTTGCGAAGAACCGCTTTCTAAAGAAGAGATGCGGACATTCTTGGCTTGAATCAAGGAACCGAGTCCATGGAGCATGAAGGAACACGCGTCATGCGAAATAATAGTATGTACATAGTCAAAAAGCCGGATGTGCAGCGAAAGACACTCGGAAGATATTCTACGAATCTCGTTCACTGTAACGACATGACAATCCAATTGCATGAGAAAAAGAGACTTTAGTGAAAGGAATTTCACTTTACGAGTTTTCTCATTAACGCCACTGTATGTTCAACGCGGTAAAACGTCTTAATCACTGAGCATTACTGAAATGATATGAATCTCTGGTGTCGAGAAAAAATTATTCCTAAAATAGAGCGAATTTGCTAGGAAAATATTTCTTGCGTCATGCGCTGTTAGTTCAACGTCATGACAACCTTGCTTTGCAAGTTTGTTGTTGTAGATGTTTCTTATTCGCTCAGACATATTTCTTAAATATAAACTCAAAAAAATGTAACCAGAACTCTGTTTAAATATGTTCTTACTTTTTTCCCTAGTTAAAGTAACCAAAAAACCTGCCCAAAATCATGGAAATCCATATTTGTACACTCAAAAAAATGTCTGGTCACACAAAAAAACGAAGGATAAAATTTACCTCGATTCCGGGGTAGAAATTACCTGCAACAAAAATGAACTTCACAGGATGAATTTTACCCAAATATCGGTTAAATTTTCTTTTGTTTTTCCATCACAACACATGTGTTATGCATGAAGGGAAGTTGTCTGAATAAAAATTTATTTTTCTAAGAAATTACCTGCAACAAATTTTATCCTTAGCTTTTTCTGTGTTAAAACAACCAGCTTTCTGGTTATATTTTAATCAGACACTTTTTCTGCACAAATGTAGGTTTCCATAATTTTTGGCATGTTTTGCAAATGATATCATCAGTCAGCACTGAATTAAAGTCGAAATGTTGGAAAAAGTGATCTTTTCGATATATTACGATGTTATTCACATTTACACTTCCGCTCATAAGTCTAGTAGTATCATCTGTTTTTCGTAAAATGCATAAATTCTCCTAATTTCGAGAATCTACTAGATAGCATTATTTCTGCAATATGGCACGAAAGCTATCAAAATTCTGCATCAAATAAGCCCATGATGAAGCGATTTTGCCGATTCTGTAAGAAAATATTATGAAAATAGTGGAATTTTTTATTTCTTCTAAAATTTTGAATAACTTATAAAATAATTAACATTTTTTAAATGTTCTTATACTCATTTATACGATAAATCTTCAAGGAATTTCCAAAATGTATGTGGAGATCTGTCAAATTTTTTCTCTCGATTCTACCAAAGGCTGAACCTGGAACAAAAAAGTTATAAAATTTCAATTAAATCGTGTTCTCAAAAAATTAAATTTAAAAATTTAAGACGTTAATATCACTATTTATTTTCCAGATAATAGTTAAAATGTAATACGTACTGATTTTAAATATTTTTTTACAAATAATTATGTGCTTTTGAAATTTTACATTTTTTTTCCAAGTTCAGACTTTGGCAGAATCTAGGGAAAAAATTTGACAGTTCTTCCCGCACATTTACGAAATTCTATGAAGATTTGTCTTTTAAATGAGCCCAAGAACAATTCTAATGAAAGAAAAATAACTGCTTTGTTGGTCAGAAACATAATTTCAAAATAAAATTTGTCCGAAAAATCATTATCATTCAATTCATTAAAAATAAGTGCCTTCCTGCTTAAAGCAAACAGTGAAAATTGACCAATTTTCAGTTAAAAAGGATTGAAATTTCAGTAGCAAATTCGCTGATTTGTAATCAAAAACGTTACTGAAATTTTAGTGAAAGAAAAATAATTGATTTTTTAGTCAGAAACATAATTTCGAAATAAAATTTTACCGAAGAATCATTTTCACTCAATTCATTATAACAATAATTACTCTCTAAATTTGAATCAATGAGAATTGAGTCACTAAATCAAATCAGTAAGGATTTTCACTGACAATCAGTGAGATTTCACTGATGTTCTCAGTGAAATCTCAAATCTGAATCAGGGAAAAGTGGGTGAAGTGACTAAATCAAATCAGTAAGGATTTTCATTGACAATCAGTGATATTTCACTGATGTTCTCATTGAAATCTCATTGATTGTCAGTGAAAATCCTTACTGATTTGATTTAGTCACTTTACCCACTTTTCCCTGATTCAGATTTAGACAGTAGTGTCTTCTTGCTTCAGAAGTCAATGAAAATTAACCAATTTTCAGCAAAAATGGACTGAAACTTCAGTAGCAAATTTGCTGATTTGCAATCAAAAACCTTACTGAAATTTGAGTGAAAGAAAAATAACTGCTTTTATAGTTAGAACCATAATTTCATAACAAAATTTTTACGGAAAAATCCGTGAATTTATACTGAAAAAACAGTGAATTCTTACTGAAAAGCAGTTCAATTTTAACTAAATAAATCAGTGCCTGAATTCTTCTTTCTGAATTACACATTTAACTGATTCAGATTAAGGGAGTCCTAAAATTGGAAAAACTTGTTGAATACCCCCGAAAATGAGAAAGTCTTCAAATTCCGAATTTAATTTGAAATTTAAACTCTCGATTTGTAAAAGCGACTGAAATTCGAAATCGTTAATAATTCGGTTTGCCTTCAGATTTGAAAATAACTAATACATAAGGTAAACGAATTTCGTTCTCATATGACTGAATGAATTTTTAGTTTTATCAATTATAGAACATGAAACTCATCATTCTTTGAGAATCTTAATAACTTCCAGATTGTAAATCAAATCACAACCTCGTGATTCTGGTATTTCCCAGAATTTACTTTCAGCTCACATGTGGTTAAAGCCGTTACGCATAGATAACTCTATATTCTACAAATTGAAATCACTTTTCATGTGTACAGTGGTTGAAAATTGATTTATTCTGATTGAAAATTCATTTATTTTAAAAAGTTCTTGAAAACTCATCCATTTTTCATTTACAGATGTTGAAAATTTATTCATTTTGATTGAAAATTAATTTATATTTGTTGAAAATTCATTCAGATGCAGTAGTTGAATAAAATTTCAAAAGTAAAGTGATTAAAATATTTTCTCACAGTTTATAAGAAAATATACATTGTTTATTTTCAAAAGTTCCTAGAGGATGTATTCGACGTTTGCTAATGGATTAAAATGAGGGTTAAACTGTATACTTTTGCTCAGCAAAATTATAATTGAATCATCTTAATTATTTAAAATTAAACCTTTAGCAAAAGTCGGGGTTTTAAAAATGGTAAAAATAACGTTTCTCAGAGTTTTAAAAATGGTTAAAATAACCTTCTTTTGAGATTTCAACCTTAATTTTCTCAAACTCCTTATTTTAAGAACAATTTTTGTGGTGAGATTCGTTTTCAACTCACTAAAATTCACTTTAAATCACGCATCACTTTCCAATCATCAAAATTACTATATGTAGAATGGTGTAATAGATGTGAAAAGGCTTTTGCCCTAAATTAAAACCTAATAAAAAGAAGGGCGAGAATAAATGCCGGTGGCGAGACTAATTTAAATTGGATTGCAATTTTCAGCGAAAGCAAAGAAGCCAAAAGGCATTATGGCTCATAATCTCCAGTCTCCGCCTGTTCTGGGTAAGATCGGAAGGTTACAAGGGAAAGTCTACAGAGGCATCACCCACGCGTCGCTTCGCGCATTCTGACGCTCAAAGTGAAAGACACTTACACTTACACAACCGTCGTACATAGGCACAAATATTCTCCGTTATGTGAATGTATATGTAATGCATTAATGCGCGTATATCACATGGTCCGCCCGCACGCATCGGTACGTGAAACACGCAAATGAAATCCTTAGGAAAACCCACGCGAAAATTCTAAAATGACTCATTTTCGCGATTATTTTCTTAATTGCAGTTTATAGTTGCCACTTTTCGTTTCAGGAAAAAAATCTTTTTAATTGAAGAGAATTACCAAGTATTAAGCAATTAACTCCGAAAAAACTTATTTTCAAGTTAAAAAAGTCGTGTTCAACCTATTTTTCTTGATTCGATAGGAAAACTTGTCTATATTAAAAAAAAATTTGTTTGAATAGAAAAAACTTCGATTCAAACTTTTTTTTTGTACACAGATAGAAGAAATTCCACTTCTTACAGACCAAATTGTGTGATGAAATACCTTTACACAAAAAGGCCAACACAAAATGTAAACTTCCTAAAATCCAATTTTTGGCTTATTCACTCAGAAGAAATTTTTTTTACATTCAAAAAAATTTTTAAAAAAATGTAATTGCATTGCTATGAGGTCAAACAACACATTTTTTTGATTCAAACAAATATTATTTGAATAAAAAAAATTTCATTCGAATCAAACTTTTTTCTGGTCAAACAAATGTTTTTTTAATATAAATAAATTTTTATATCGAATCAAGAAAAAGAAATTAAAAACGATTTTTTAAACTTAAAAATAATATTTATTTGAGTATAGAGACAGACATATGACCATGAAAAACATTACTACAGTTTGATGCAAATAATATTTGTTTGAATCAAACAAATATTTTTTTCGACCCCATAACAATGTAATTATAGTTTTGATTTAAAAAAAAATTGTTTGAATGTAAAAATCCTTTTTCTGAGTGAATTTTCACTCAATTCATTAAAAATTAGCGTCTTTTCTTATAGAACACAGGATTCCCTGAATATTGTAGCAATATTGGACTGAAAGATTGGAAATATTTCAAATAATATTGCAACGATGCAGCTGCAATTAAGAAATGTCCACAGATTGCAATATTGCACAGAAATATTGTCGGAATCTTTCTTTGAAAGATACTTTTTATGTCTTTGAAAGTTATTGAAATGTTGCATGAAAATATTGACGAAATATTTCAGTGTAATAAATTTTTCTGCATTTAAAGTTGCTGGAATGTTGCACGGAAATATTTAAAATGCATATTTCAACAATGCGCAAAAATATTTTGTCAGTATTTCCCTACAACATTCCACCAAATTCCAATGAAAAAAATTTATTTCACTGCAATATTTCGTCAATATTTCTGTGCAACGTTCCACCAAGTTCCAATGCAAAAAAATTTATTTCACTGCAATATTTCGTGAATATTTCTGTGCAACATTCCAGCAACTTCCAATCTAAAAAATATATTGCACTGTAATAATTCGTCAATATTTTTGGGCAACATCCCAATTACTTTCAAAAACATAAAAAGTTCTTACAAAGAAATATTACAGAAACATTTCCGTGCTACACTACAAGTTTTGGACATTTCTTGATTGCAGCCACATTGATGCAATGTTAAATTGAATATTTTCAATCTTGCAGAGCAATATTCCTTCAATATTCAGGGAATATTTGGTGCTATAGCATAGGGGTTCTTGCTTTAGCAGTCTGTGAAAATTGACTGAAATTTCAGTAGGAAATTCACTGATTTAGAGTCAAAAATATACTGAAATTTCAGTTGATAAAATATAACTAATATTATTTTAATCTGTAGTTTAATTACAGCTGAATTATAAATAATAACCAAGAATGATTATTGTCGATTAATAATTTTTCAAAGTAAAATTGTTAATAGCTTCTTAATGTAAATAATAAATCTCCAACAATCATCTGACTTCAATAAGTCAATAATCTATTAATTTCTCGCCCCACACGTGTAATATTCTTGGCTCTAAATTAGGTGCGACTATTATATCCGAGCAATTCTTCAATCTTCATGCGTTCATTGACTCTGAAATGAAAGCTGCCGATTAAACGATTAAACAATTGAAAAATAGTGAGCCTTGAAACTCGCATAACTGAGAGACTATGAGTCAATGCGTCTCTTCTTCATTACAATATAATACCGACTATGATAATGTTGTTGTCACCAATCGTTGAGAGTTGAGTTTCATGATTGCGTCGAAAAATTCCATGGACAACCACGCTATTCAGTAATAAACGATTCAATTATAAACGCGATAATCTATCTGCGGCAAACTGGCTTTCCATTTATAAAACAATGAAAAAAAGTTAATATCCTTTGATTTGAGACCACTTTATAGTCGAGACGATAGAAGAAAAGACTTTAGAAGTTTTTTTCTTCTTAATTCAATTTATTAAGCTTAGAAACTTAGTCCATAACTGGAAATCTGAGTGCATTTAAGATCTTCAGGTTAAATTTTATAAATACCAAAAATTAAACTTTCACGACTTTCTAAATTTTCTTAAGTATTATTATGTGAAAGAATGTAAATGAATATAGATTTTTTCATTTTATATATCTGTATTGACTTGACATTAAAATAAATAAAATAAAAAATAAAAATAAAAGATAAAAAAGATAAAGATAAGAAGATAAAAAGTCTTAAAAGATTTTAAGAAAAAGAAAAGATAAAAAATCTTAAATTTCCGGTTAGAACTTCTTAAAACTTTCGTATGCATGAATATACAATTATACATAGTATATCAAATTCTTATAATTTATTCGTAATATTTTCGATGACCTAAAAAAGAGAGCTAACTTTCTTGTATTTTAAGAATAGCTATTTTCTACCTTTTTTATGTTAGTGAAATTTTCCATATTGCTCGTGGTATTAAGTGTGTCAATTCAATTAAGCAAGTTGACAATCAGCTTACATTTCCAGTCTTGGAAACTGTTAAGCTAGAAACTTTGAGGAATATTGAATTTCAGCACAAAAAATACTTTTTGAAAAACAAGATGAATTGGCAAAAAAAATTAATACCTACGCGAAAAAGAATTCGATCAAATACTCATTTCTATGTAAGAAAGAGTAATTGAAATGAAATTTAACAACTGCCTAACTCTAAAAAAATAAATTTCACAGGAGAGAGAGAAAAATTTTCGTTTTTTGAAATAGAGAAACACCTTTCATCACTCTAAAAAAAAGTTTTTAAAAATATTTTTTATTATAATAGGAACCATTTTTTACAATGTAGCGTGAGGCTTACCGCAATTGAATTCAGGTATGTATCTGCTTCAAAATTCGCTGAAATCACTACAATTCTATAGGATTCAGTTTAAATCACTAGAATTCTTTGGAGTTCATCTGAATTCATTTGAATTCACTTGAAGTCACCTAAATTAACGTGAATTCACTTAAATTCACTTCAATTCTTTTGAATTCACCTCGAATTCAGATGAATGCAGCTGAATGCACTTGATGAATTCGAATTTACTTGGAATTCGTCTAGAAAATTTGAAACAGCTGAATTCACTTAAATTCAGCTGATTTTAACTGAATTTTAACTGAGTTGAATTCACCTAGAAATTCACTTGAATCAGTCGAATTCAGCTGAATTCACTGGAAGTCACTTAAATTTGCTTGAAGTCACTTTTGAATTTGCTTGAATTCTCTTGAATTCTCCACGAATTTAGACGAATGCACATGAATCAGCCCAATTTGCTATGAATTCGCCTATAAATTTACTTGAATTAGTTGAATTCTCTTTCAACTGAGTTGAATAAATTTAACTGAATTCACGTTTAACTGAGTTGAATAAATTCAATTTAATGCACCTAAAACACTTTAATTCAGTGAATTCAAGTGATTTAACCACTTAAATCTTCAATTTAATTACTTGAAACTTAAATCACTTGAAATCAGTGAATTCAAGTGATTTAAGTGCATTTAATTGAATTTATTCACTTAGAAATTTATTTGAATCAGTCGAATTCATCTGAATTCACTTCAAATCACTTCAATGTTCAATTTACTTGAATGCACTTGAATTTACTTGAATTCTCTTGAATTTTTGTTTTTATTTATTTTGAATTCACTTGGAAATTTACTTGCCTCATTTCATTTGAAATCACTTTTAACTGAGTTAAATTCAGTTGAATGCACTTGTCACTTGAATTTGCCTGGAAATTTACTTGAATCAGTTGAATTCAGCTGAAGTCACTTTAATGTATCGGCTGAATTCACTTAAATCAGTTAAATTCCGATTGAATTCAATAAAATCCTGTTAAATCAATTGAATATACTTGAATCAGTTTAGTTTCACTTGAATCAGTTGAAAGACCATTTTAAGCAGTTGAATTCATTTGAAGTCACCCGAATAATACTAAATTAACTTGAATTTACCGTAAACTCAAGTGAATTCAGTGCAGTAAAGTCACTCTAATTCAGTAGAATTCTTTTGAATTCTGTTGAATTAGCTGAATTCACTTCATACATTTAAATTGCATATTAAGTTACATACTCACTAAATCTGTATCAGTCAAAATTTTCACTGATTTCATTCAATAACCCATTTCTAGCTAATTAATTAGTGAATTTTACTGATTATTTGGTAAAATTGTATGAATAATCAGTAAAATTCACTGATTAGTTAACTAGAATCTAGAAATGTGTCACTGAATGAAATCAATGAGAATTTTGACTGATTCAAATTTAGAGAGTATGTTGATTGTTGAATTCAGCTAAATCCTGTTAAATCAACTGAATGCACTTAAAACAGTTGAATCGTTCTCGAATCAGGTTTAAATTTCATTTGAGTTTACTTGAATTCTACGAAATTCAATCAAATTCACTTGAATTTACTTGAATTCGAGCTTAAATTCTACGCAATTCAATCGAATTCACTTGAATTTACTTGAATTTCTGTGGAATTCACTCGAATTCAAGTGAATTAACATAAATTCTACGAAATTTACTTCAATTTTTCTTTGATTCACTTGTATGAAAGGAGGTGTACATGGAAATTGCAGGTACTCAATACCTGGATATTTATCTAATTCATAAAATTTTAATCCGAATTCTAAAACCTTCCAGCTGTTTATCTATAAAAAATGATAATTAGAATACCAAAAAAAGAACATTTTTTGTCCTTTTATAGTCGGTCTTATAATAAACGATATATTTTCTAGCTTTTTTAGAAGAGAATAACATTAAACTACATAGAATAGTACATTACAAATCATCAACATATGGATGAAAATAAAAAAATCGTCAAGATTCACCTAATAATTTTGGTTCAAAAAAAATATTTCAAATTTGCTTAAAGCACGCTTTTTCTGTTAGTATGCATCTGAAATATGACGAAAATAGTAGAGAACAAGATTAAGAAAAGTTTCTATTTTAGAATTTATTTATGGTCTTTTTTAATCTTTTTAACCAACGTGATATTTCACAATCTCCAGCCCTTAAAATACATGTATGGACTGTAGAGAACGAATTAAATATATATTTCAACATTTATTGTAAATCAATAATATCATAATTACATTGAATGATAAATAATATGAATTTTCTGAAAAGAATCCTTTTCTATTTTCAATAACCTATTTGAGAATTATTATTCTTTTCAAACAAAACGACTAACTTCATTCAAGATATCATAAAATGGTCGTTGGACACGTTGACAATAAATCAATTAAAAGGAATTCTTTTTTAAAGATTACTTCCTTAATATAAATTTATTTAAATTGCGAGTTTGTAAGAACAATTAAATTTTTACGGACAATATTTTCACGTATAACTTACCTTATAAAAATTGCACTTATCTGGAAAAAAACGTGGGGCACGATGACATTACAAAGATGTACGGTTTTCAAAATTTGGTGAAATTTGTTAATTGCTGATTTTATTTACATTTTGGACAGATTTTCACATAAGCATATTGTAAAATTTACGTCAAAATTCACTTGTTTTATGATTTTAATATGGAAAACGATTGGAATATGAAAAATGATTTGAATATGAAAAATGTTTTCATTAAAAACTCCGATGAAATGTGTCTCTGGACACGATGACCAAAACTGAAATTCAAATCTGGGGACACATGAAAAGCTATTCGTTTCTTGAAATTGAAATTAATCAACGATTATTAATTTCTTTTTTTATCTTTATGAGTAATAGAGAAAAGGTGTACCCCAGAAAAGAATCCAATTTTACTTTAAAAGACTGCAAAAAGGCTTTCGAATAAATATAAATAGGGACAAGGGACACGATGACATTTTCAGATAATGAAAGCATAGGACTTTGTAGAGTCGCTCGCGCGCTAAAAAGTCCTTATTTTTAAAACAGGATATTTTTAAGAATATTAAGAGCGTGATTTTCTCGGGACATATTTTCATCGATTTTTTTTATTTTAACCCATATAATAATGATAGTAATGATAAAACCAAGTAGCCCACACCTATTTTGTTTAAATTGCTTTAAATATTTAAATAAAACCTACTTAAGTCAGTGAAAAATAATCTGAAAGTATCAAAGTATAAATAATTTGTTGATAATATTGATAAATCCGTTTTAACAACGTCATAAATCATAATAAATAATGGACTACATAAGAGTAATGGTAAAGAGATCGGTATCGAATTGAAAGTATATATATCGAGAAGTGGTGCTTGTATTTCGTGACATGGCTGACTGGGCGGCCACGAAGCATTCGATTACATAATTTTCTGTGACGAATATTATGATTCCATTCGCATCCAAGTAATCGTCTATCAATGGTAACTTGGTAACCGAATGACACGGGTTTCTCGCTCGATATTTAACCCGTGTCCTCGTATGCCAGGTCACGTAACGGCCAGCGATAGTATAACACTATAACACCTTATCATACATAATATACCTCTAATCGCGCGAATGTGCGATAAATGCAATGTAATACTGAGAACTTTCTCCGTTTTCCATTAGAGGCTTGAACTCTCGAACCTCGACTCTTTGGAATTACCGTTACAATTGCGGAAGCGAAAAATATGACTCGTTCTACCTGTCGACCATCGACACTACTTTCGATCAACCTGTCGAAGGTCGTCCTCCTCTAATTCCTCGTTTAATTCTTAATCTAAACCAAGGCTTTTTTATCATTTCCTGATTCCAATTAATTTTTAGCTGGAATTCTATACTTTAAATTGATGCAAATCAAATGTTTGTCTCGATTTTAAATAAACGTTTAAAGTTAGTACATAGAATTAATATATAGAAAAAACATTTGAAAGTTACTATATATAGAATGTTGAAGAAATAATAGCAAATAAATTTTATAGGTTTCATCATTTAAAATATATAGACGGCATATTTTAATAAAATTTTCTAAAATCTTCTCGGAAAAAAGTTCCTTTTTTACAGAAATTGGGAAAGCATACCTTTTTTGTAATTTTTACTAAAAATCTGTCGGATTTACTGAAAATTCTGTAAGCTTGACTGGAAATTCTGTAAGATTGACTGAAAATTTTGCAAGATTTACTGAAAATTCTGTAAGATTTACCGAAAGAAAGGTCAGTTTAGATTTTATAAATACCCAATTGAACTTTCACGACTTTCTAAATTACAAATTTAGTCATGTTAAGTCAACGGATGAAAATGAATAATATAAAATTGTTCATTGTATGTATTTTTATTGATTAGAAATTAAAATGTAAAACAAATTCAACAGATTTTTTCTCTGTGTTCATTATTAATCAAAAAATTTTTATTATATACTTTTCTATCAATCTTTTTAAAATTTTCAAACATTTTTATTCTTCATGCGATTTAAAGGAACAATATTTACAATAATACTGAATTATTGGGTTCAGATTAGTCGATTCTAAATATTAATTCTATTTAAATTGATAAAGATATTTAATTTATCTCCCAAGTAAAAATGTACCATTGCATTTATCAGGAGAGATTAAAATCAAAATAATTCTTGATTACCGTCAAACGGGGCAACTTCGGACATGTGGGGTAAATTCGAACAGCCCTAAATTGATACTTTAAATTACTCAAAACGGTTCCAACCAGAATATGGAATCAGTTTAAGCCTTAACTGGTTCCAGATTCTAATTAAATCCACTTTGAGTAATTTAAGCGATGAATCTAGGACTGTCAGAAATTATCCCAAATGTCCGAAGTTGCCCCGTTTTACGGTACGTCTCTATTGGTTAGGACCTATTGGTTATGGGATTTAATTAAAAAGACGCAGAGTTAAATAGAGAAATTTATTCAGACAACTTTACTGACCAAGAGCTATCGAAGAACTGAACTGATCAAGAGACATATTCGTGTTACAAACCAAAAGGTTCTTTGTCTCGGTCTCTGCGAATTATCAACTGTTTATTTTACTCTTCGTAAACCTTTCTAAGGAACACCTCACACGATGTCTTTCTTTAAGATTCGTACATATAATCTTAATATCTTATTCAAAAATACAATCTTAAGTTACTGATTATTTTTGCTCATACTCCAACATTAGAAATTTCGATTTTTAATAATAAATAACATCTTTTTCGTTTTTATGGAAAAATGATATATAATTTATATATAATGAATTATCAACAATCTCTATGCAAAAAATTATGCATATAGTAAATCTGAAAGTTGTAATTTGTTTGCAAGATTTTAATACCTTGGATTTACTGTGTGTTTATAATTTTTTGCATAGAAACTACCGAAAATTTATTATGCATAAATGCCTAATTTTTCCACCTGTGATGGTTTGATTTCGGTTTTAGTTCCTGTAATTTAAATATCAAAATTATTCTATGAAAATTGTATATTCTGTAATCTATATTATATACTGTATATATTCCATCTGTAATTCATTTTTATTGCCATGAAAAATCATATGAACCTACATATAACTCGCATTCTGCAAATAAATTCAAGATTAAAAGAAAATTGCTTTTATTATCTTGAATGAAAGTAAATCCCACAAGTTATGACATTTTCTCCTTATTCTCAGATTAAACTTCCCTGTTTAAATATTTATTTAAATCTCACGGAACCTCTGCATTGTAGAAACAGGTTTTATGCACCGAGGTGACAATCTTTTGATATATTCTTCTTGTCCTTTCTTCTGGAGTCTGGACCACCCATTTTCAAAAAGGTAGGAATTTCAGGATCCGAAGTCCTTTGTTAAATTTAAATGTATCTCCCTAGATCTCCTGTCTACGGATGCTGGATAAAATACGTGAAGTTGGGTTTAGTGTAAGTGTAAGAAGAGGTGTGGTTGTGTCTGGAGCCGGTCGACCTCGTTTAGGACCGGTAAAGTCATAAACCGTCCTCTCATGTTGGTTCATCTGATAGCGTGAAGGAGATCACTCTCTCGGTGTCGAAAATCCCAAATTCATTCAGCAGTAAAAAGATTTTTATCGCCTTTATTTTATTAGTATTTTTATATTGTCAATGATATTTCAAATTCGTTTCTCGTGATTTAACTTCTTAAAAGTGATTAATTTTTACATTTATTTTACTTCCTGCTTCCGTTTCTTCTTTTTTTTTTATCTACTATCTACAAAACTTCATTTATTTAAACTAGTTCTGAAGAAAAAATTTTGCATCGTTATATTTCTATATTCGGGATTGCAAGATAGTTCATTAAATACAAAACAGGAAGTCATTTGTGTAAACGTGACATTGCGACAACTATGTCAATAGACCGGCCATGCAACTCAATTTCTATAATAATTATAGTCTCAATAAAATTGCTGTCATTTCATAATTTCAGAAAAAAAATTCTAAAAAGCAGAAACATTTGTTTTTCACATCAAATAATTAAATGCCAACAATTAAAGCATCGAAAATAGGTTCTTTAAAAGCAAATTACTCTGACTGAATTGATTTGTCCTTTTTTCTTTGGCTTACAATTCATTGTTTTGGGACAAATGAGATTTTTCAACTCAACACTTTTAATTTTACTGCATTATTGAAAAAGAAATTCTTGTCCATTCTTGTATAAAAAGAATCAGTTTTGATGTTCTGAAGTCCTCAATTTCCTGTAAAGATCAATTCTAAGAAATTTTAACTTTCTCATCAATAATTAATTCTATTGCGTTCCTAAAATTCTAAACTTTGTTGCTATTATTTAATTGTTGGCTCTAAAGAAAGGAAGAAGGCGTTATTCGATCATTACGTTGCATAAACTTGTTTTACACGCATCACCTAACGTAAATCTAATGAATATGCATTTAAAAGAACATAAACTACCTCGTAAAACATAAATAGAATTTAATCAAGAGCCATAAAAGGTTGTTGACTAAATTTTGATCCTTTTTTTATACCTACTTTGCAAAGATATATTTTGACGGTATTTCTATATATGTCTAAGGTCTAAGCAGTAAACTTCTAATTCAATTTTGAATTTTCCTTATTTTTAACCAGTTTTACTCACTAACTTTCGAGTGCCGTAAGAAATCGAAGAACTACTTTTCTGAATGTAAAAAAAAGGACTTCCGTCATGTGAAAAGATTTGTTTGGTCATAAAGAATGGCCAACTTAATTGCTTGAATATGGCTCCAGTGTGGACGTAAAATTTGCAAGTAGCCGTGCCTGTTTCTACTGTAAACACTTTTAAAACATTAGTGTTCGTATTCTTCACGCACATTCAGTGTCAGACTTGATTTTGCGTTAACGGAATCTCACTTTAAATGAATTTTGCTTCCTTTTTCTTTTACGGTGAGAGAAATCGTTATTCAGTGTTGAAAAGAATAGAGTAGGTAAAAAATGCTCTCTCTCTCTCTCTCTCTCTCTCTCTCTCTCTCTCTCTCTCAACCGATTATTTGCATATAATTCACTGTGAAGCGATTATTATCTTTACAGTAAGAAACTCTTCCGTAAAAAAGTTTGAAATTATTATACCCACTTTTGAAACTTATTTTTCAAGATAGTTCGACAGTTCGTCAAAGTAGGTCATTCTCACAGTAATTTTTTCTTAAAATATTTACGACCAATAATTCTCAATCCTCACATTATTTGCTATTTACTTTGCAATATGAAAAGATAAATGATATCTAACTGAATGCCCGAAGGCTCTTTGCATTCTCTCAAGCGGATTATTATGGTTAAGGAAATTGCAATTTCTTGTAAGAAATATGTGTGCCATTTCTTACTTTGAACTCTTTAAAGTTATGTTAATAAAAATAAGTGTAGCGTGGAAATTCATTGAATCTAGGAAAATTGTATCACCTGATATATTGACTATTTTAAGTTTAAATGATTCGAAGTTAGTGTAAATTTTTGCGCTAGTGTAAATGATTAGTAAATGACTTCAATTTTATTCTTTCAATTATTGCAAGCAGATGAAATGGAATGTTGAAGAATTTAAAGTGCCAAGAATTCCAAGATCCTAAAAATTATACAGCTTCAAACTTCAATCGCTTTCCATATATGTTTTAATGTTACAATTGTTACACCTATGATTTGTTTCGTACTAAAATTGGCATATTTTTAAAAATTTTGGTTCCTTTTACGAGGCTGTTAAAATGAACATATTTCATAATAACTGCAACCACGAATTTAAAGTAAGACCTACATTTCCTTTTAAGGCGTTCAACAGACCCTTTCGCTCTTTGGAGGTATGTTGAGAACTATAATCATTGTGATCCACAAATCATAGTAATCTGGCAAATTTATGCAAGGAACCACGTGATTTTGCAAGGACTTTCCCATTGTTTCACCAAATTATTAGTTTCTCACACTTCAAAGACGTAACCCATTATTCTTCACTGATCCACGATCGTGCAACAGTTCTCTTTATTAATTCGTGATAAAAGTAAAATCTTGAATTTAAATATATCAATAAGAAGTTTTTTTCATTTATTGATGCCTACAATTCTTTATTATCAAAAAACAGATTTAAAAACTAGTACATTTTTTCGAGTAATAAATTGTTTAATTAAAAGTGTTCTTTCAAAAGATTTTTGAAAAAAAAAGAATCCACTAAATTATGTTTAATTCAATGTAAAAGGGTGTAAAAAGGTACTGATTTAAGTTAAACATATATTTGATTAAAAAAGCCTACCTTTCCTTTTCATACTCCCTAAATCTGAATTAGTGAAAAGTGAGTCACTAATTTTCTTTCGTGAAAATTTCTAAAAATTATTAGATGTATTTACTATTTTTTTGAGTAGTTCACAACTTTTAAGTAAATTTTTAGTAAAAAATTACTAATAATTAGTAGAAATATTTACTAAAGTTAATTAGTGGTTTACTTTTTTAATTAATTCAAATTTACAAAGTATCATTAAGGATGTGCAAAAACCAACTGGTTCTGAGAAACATCATAAAAGCAAGTAAAAATTATTTTCTGTAAAAAATGCCTAAGCACGCCTCACACTGGGTCCAAACGTCCTTTTTTCGTTCAAAGTTTTACGTCTGCAGATTACAATTTTTGACCGATTTAACTATTTTCTTTAAATGAAAAATAAATTTCGAAGAGAACGGTGTTCCTCGTTTTTTAAATACCCTTTTTTTATGCATTATATTTTTAAACAAAGTATGAAAAAAATTCGTTTTTCAGAAAATTTAATCTTTTACTCTTCAAAAACGACGTAGCTATATTGCAAATCGTCTAGATCAACTCAGGGGAGCCAAAAAAATACAAATAATTTATTGTTTAGTTCATTTCATTATTATAAACAAATTAAGTGAACAAATTGCCAAAAATCGCAGTGAAAAGTATAAAATTTTTCTTTGTTGCTAAAACTGCTTTAAATTATTGTAAGAGTGATTTTTAGTAACAAAAATTTTAAGAAATTCACAATAACCATTGTTATAAACAATTTTTCTGGCAATACATTTCAATGTGGTTTTTTCAGATTCGAATTTTCATTAATCACTTGAATTGCTACAGATGTTCTTAAAAATGATATATATTTAATTATATTTGTTGAAATATAACAATTATAATTTTTACAAACAAATGGGAAATTTTGGAATTTTCGCGTAGAAAAAAGTTGTTTTTTTTGTATTGCAACTGCTTTATAGTGCGTTGGAAACGGCAGTTAGTTATAAAACTTGATTAAATTATTAATTTTTAATTATTAATAACTTTTATCAACAATTTGCATTAAAAAATCAATAAAACATTCCCAAACCTTCATTTTTTAATAAGAATTGTTCATAAAAAATTATTCATAATTAAAAATTAATAATTTAATCAAGTTTTATGACCTGCCGTTCCCAGCGCACTACAAAGCACTTGAAACATAACAAACAATTTTTTTAAACGCGACAATGACAACATTTCCCATTTTTCTATCGTATTTGTTTATAAAAATCATAATTGTTATATTTTAACAAATACATATCACTTTTAAGAACATTTGTGGAAATTAAAGTTATTAAGGAAAATTCGAATCTGAAAAAACCACAAATTGAAATATATTGCCAGAAAAATTGTTTGTAAAAATAGTTAATTTTCAGTGGGGGATTATATCGACCCTCGATGGAAATAATCGTTTATAATGTTGGATGTTAATTTTGGCTTAAATTAACATCCAACATTATAAACGATTATAGTTAATTTTAATTTCTTTAAAATTTTTTTACTAACGGTCATTCTCAATGCACTATAAGGCAGTCGCAGCACGACAAACGCACAATTCAAATCTTTTTTCAGAATTCCTGTAGCAATTCCGAATCTGAAAAAACCATAAATTCAAATATTTTTCCAGAAAAATTGTTTATAACAATGGTTATTGTTAATTTCTTCAATGTTTTGTGACTAAAACTCCTTCTAGCAAAAATTTAAAGCAGTTTTGACAACGAAGAAAAATTTTATACTGTACATTGCGATTTTTAGCAATTTGTTTACTTAATTTGTGTATAGCAATGAAATGGAGTAACCAAAAAATTATTTGCATTCTTTTAGTCATCGTGAGTTGATTTAAGGCGATTTGCAATATAGGTACGTCATTTTTGAAAAGTAAAAAATTGCTTTCCTGAAAAACGACACTTTCTTCACACTTCGTTAAAAAATATAATGCTTTAAAAAAGGGAATTTAAAAAACCATGAACACTGTTCTCTTCAAAATTTATTTTCCTTTAATTTAAAAAAAAGTTAAATCGAACAAAAATTGTAAGCTGTAGTGTTTCACTAAAAAAAAAGGTTAGTCGATTTAACCAAAGTTTGGTTGAATTAACGAAATAAATGCATTGCTCTGTGATAAATCAAAGTTTTGGTTGAATCAACAATGTTCTAGTTGACTCAGTTAAAAATTTGGTTCATTTAACCAAATTTTTGGTTCGATCAAAAAATAAATTAGGTTAAACCAAATATTTATTCAAATAAAATAAAAATTTATTTGAATCAACCAAAATTTGATTGAAATAACCAAATATTTGTGTCTATTCAAAGGAACAATGTTTGATTTAAATAGAATTTTTTTCTGAGTGTTTTTGAACGAAAAAGGGACTTTTGGTCCCAGTGTGCGCCGTTAACATAATAGTCTTTTGGTTAACGAAGTAATCACACCATCTTTGTAATAAAGTAATTCTAGATGAAGTCCGGTTGGCGGTAAAAGCATACAGTGTACGCTAAAAGGCGTCTCCTTGAAACGTTGTCGAGGAATTTAATCTCCTCTGTGTCCGAACGAAGGTTAAGTCTCCTTGAACCGGGGTAGTGGAAGTCACAAACCATCCGAACATGCGTGGGATATACTGGAAGGTCAAAGAATTATATAAAATTTCGATATTGAGTCCCAAAAAAGAGCATTAAAAAAGTAAGATATTTTCTTGCATGTTGCAAACTTCTAAATGTGAATTCAGAGCCACAATTGAGTAAATCCGGTTTCATCCCCTTTTAGCATGACCAATGCAATAAGGAAATGTTTATTTAAACAGTTAGTAAAATTAACAAAACTGTTTACATATAATCCAGCCAAATGTTTCTGTAAATTAATCCAACATTTGATTGAATCAACCAAATATTTTTCTAAATGACCAAATAAGAGAATTTTTTGATTAGGTCAAGTTACAGCAAAACCTGTTAAGTCTTAATTGGCATAATTATTTAATTTATGGCGCAGACAACTATTTCGCCTTCAACCCTGCAACTTTCATTTCGACTATTCACCTTACAATTACACCGGGAACGAAAACAAATTATTTAAAATCGCAGCTGGAGTGCGAAATATTCTTGGAAAATTTATAGAGTTCAATTGCTGTAATGTGTGTTTTGAAATAGTCGAATGTACAATTATTTTAAATGAATTCCTTGAAAATTGTAGGAGTTTATGATCATTTTTGTTAAATTTTTAAGTAATGATAATGATCGCAGGTGGGCATAAAAAATTGTTTAATATCAGAAAAAAAGAATATATGTGCAGTGAATGTTTTTACTTTTGAGTTTAAATTAACAGTAATTAACGAGTTAGTTACTCTATTAACCAATTAGCATTTTTTATTATTTAACTTTGAATTTTATAATTACAATTTCAGAAAGGTAAATATTAAATTTTGAAGGGTAAATATTAAATGTAAGAATAGATTTAATTCAAAGAATTTTGAGTTCAAATTTTCTCCGATGAAATCTCTGTGACCTCTTTATTTATGATTTGCTAAATTTGTTTGATAAAATAATTTGCATCAAAGCTTTTATAGAAAGAAATATCCAAGTTGTACTTTGCTGAATTAAACTCAAGAAGTGTTAATAATGTCAATTGGCTAGTCTGACAACAGAGAGAGAAGCAAGTTGACTTATTATCCTGCTCATTTCGCACAAGTCATTAATGATCCTTGTACGAATTTCTATTCCCATCAGTCAAGATCACTGTGAACTCTTTGATATTTGCCTTTTAATATTTCTCTTTATGTCATACTTTTTCTTCCTTTTTTTTTTATTTCGGCCCATTTAATCTCATTTATTAACGTGGGAATGTGTTACATTCGATTGACACAAATACTCTATTTTTTCATCAAACTAATTTTATACATTCTTCTTTATATAATATTACATATATTTTTCTTCTTTCCAAAGGTACTGTAATATTGCAAAATTGACTAATCAGTCGACATTTTTCAGGGTTGCTATGTAGTAAGAAAAAACCTGGAAAAACTTCAAAAGGTATGAAATTTTAAAAAGGCCCACAATTTGGAGAAACTGGATTTTTTCAATCATCTGTTTTTTTCGGATTTTTGTAAAAAGTAATTAAAATTAATCCTTTACTGCTAATTTAGAAAGTGACAGTAGACAAGAATTGAGTAATTTTTAACGATTTAAATAAACGCGTGAACATTTTTTATGACAATTTCAGAGACAAGAAATTTCAAAAAAACTTAATGTCTTATCAAATTTCATAAAAGAAGGCCTTTTCATACAAATATAGATAATAGGAAAATATAGCTAGATCATTGATGTTTCTAATTGACTGAAAATTGAGTTTTTATCTGCAAATTTTAATTTGAAATTTCATGTTGAAATTTTCATCTGCAATTCATAGAAAGTGAGTTATTGAATTTTTAATAAAAACTTAAATTTTCAATTTTTTTAGACATATTTTTCGTTCAAAAATGACTTCTGGAGGCTTTATCTCCTAAACTATTAAAGGTGGAAAATTTTAAAATAGCTACTTAAGACTTTAGATGCACTGAAAAGGAGGAATTTCAAAAAATCTGATTTTCCAACTTTTTAAAACTGTTTTCAAAAATTGTAAAGAAGTTTGGTTGTCAGAAGATGTGAACTCGTAGAATCTCTTTTCAGATTAGTTTTCAGAACTACTGAGTTTAAGCCAATAAAACTTTAGTTTTAAGTTATTTTCATAAAAATATACTTAAAAACCGCTTCTAAAAATCAAAACTAATGTTTTTCAGAAACAGCTTTCTTTCTAAATCTGAATTAATGAAAAGTGAGTCACTAATTTACTTTAATGAACATTTCTACTATGTATTTATTAGTAATTTTTGACTAAAACTTTAGTGAAAAGTTGAAAAACACTAAAAGAAACAGGCAAATACAACTAATAATTAGTAGAAATTTTCACTAAAATTAATTAGGCTCATTTTCCACTAATTAAGGTTCAGGGAGTTAACGACTTTTTTTTTGTTTTGGTTTCAAAATTGGGAATTGGTATAAAGAATTGAACCGGTGAAAAAATATGGCTGGAATAATTTTAGAAATTAACCTGGAAAACCTGGAAAAAGTATGGAATTCTGAAACATGAATTCTGATTCCTGTGGATTTTTGCAATAATCTCTCTCAATCTGAAGTCGAATCTTATTGGAAATTTCTTCTAATTATTATTAGTTGCATTCCACTATTTTCTTTACACTGAAAAAAATGGTTAGTTCGACCAACTATTTAGTTTGTAAGATACAGTACTGTTATTTTATTAGTTAATACTCTTATTTTATTAGTTGATACTGCTTAAGGTTGATACGCCTAGTTGATACACTATAAAATTAACACTGCCATTGTTTCTTTTTCTTATTAGTTGGCAAAACAATTTCATTAGTTGCAGTGTCTATTCAATTAGTACCAGCAATTAATAAAATACTTGTCCCAACTAATAAAATAGCAGTACCATATAACTTACAAACTAAGTAGTTGGCCCAACTGGCCATTTTTTTCATTGTAGCAGTTTTCAACTTTTCACTAAAATTTTAGTCAAAAATTACTAATAATTATTAAAGGAAATTTTCACTAAATTCAGTGGCTCACTTTTCACTAATTCAGATTTAAAGAGAACCAAGGGAATACACATTTTCTTATGTAAAGCCGAATAAAAGTTTCAAATTGCTTCACGTCTGTGATTATACTAAAGTATTTACGTCATTTTGTTGCTTTTTCTAATTGCATTTCAATGCACGAATAGTATGGGCGTTATTCTAAGAAAAAAATTAGCGGGATACACTATAAACTTAACACTGCCATTGTTTCTTTTTCTCAAGTTGTTATACGGTATTGCCTTATCGACAGCACCAAGTTAAGTTGCAGAATGTCAATCATGTTCTGTGTTTCCTTTAGGAGCTCAGAGCACGTCATCAGTTTGGAATGTGGCGAGGCCTGTCTTCCTGCCTCTGCAGGAAGCAAAGGAAATAAAGTGGATATCCTATTTGGATGGAGAGGAAATAGTTTAATCAATATTATATTTTATATCTTATCCAATTACCATTTTATTATCGTTTGACCTAATAGTAATCAGAAAATAATTCAAATTTTCATCAGAAAATATTTCAAATTTTCAGCAGCAAAAAATAGTTCAAATTTTCATCATCAGAAAATAATTCATATTTTCTGATGTTATAACAATGTAAAAAAGATTCTTCACCCTTAGGTAATACTAAATATATTTAACAGTAGTAATCGTTTATCTGAAATTTTCCGCTCTTACAGATATATTTAAATTTTACACATAAAATTTCTTTAAAAAATTCTTGCATGTGAAACTTTTAAGTATAGGGTGGAAACGCACAAATTCTGGCAAATTGTAATGTTTTAAATTTTAAAACGTGTACTTGTTATTCGTGTAGGAGCCTGTATTTTCGAATGGTTAATCTTACGACTTACACAGTACATTTTGTTCTGGTCATTCTACCCTTTTTACGCCTTGTAGATTCTCCGAGCAGTTCAAGGTCTTCTTGGGTTTTTAGCTACAGCTAAAAGACAACCGTAGTTTTCTGTTTTCTCTCCGGAATTTTTTACTTGAGGATAATAAATAAACCACGAAATATTCTTTAAATCTCTAATAATACGAAGATTTTAAATTCTTTCGAATTATTTAACACATAAATCTATAAATCGTTTCATCAAATTATATCATCTCGTGAAATTTTATAACTAACATACACTATGATAAATTCAAAGTAGGCTCCATTGAATATGCATCAACGTTGTAAATTTAATGTTTTATTGACATAATCTGTACAATGTCTGTGAATGAAAGTTTGTAGGGGCAATAAGTATGTATTTATTTTTATAGTCGACCCCTGGATACAATATTACTTAAGTGTATAAATTAAACCCTATGTAGCATTATGTAATTTTTACGCGTGGTTTGCCTCCTTCCAAATTTGTTTGAATTGTTTAGTTTTCTCTTTTTTTTTTCTTTTTAAATTGAATTTTAAATTGTCAAATTCAAATTGCACACAATCATTGAAGAAGTTAGAAAATAAGATTGTATAGAATGTAATCTTTTGAGACCTAAAAATTAAAAACGTACACACGTTGTTTTGCATTATGTGTCTTACGTAAGACTCTATGCAATTCAAATCTTCGTAACATGAAACCAGTTTTCTCAGAGATGCATTGCTCAACAATGAATGAAATCTAAGAAGGCATGCGTATAGAAAATATTTCGATTTTGACACGTTGCAAGGTCAATGAACCAAAAAGAATTACCGGCCTAAAATTATGTGCTCAGATCAGAGTAGGATTAATGGATGAACCTATTCATATAATCTCGAGCACAATAACGGTCCCTCTATAGAATTGTCAAGGTTAATTAATCTCATTTGTTACGAAAACTTGGCATACATACCTACATGATTTGAAAAGATTCAAAGTTGAAGATTTAAATTTAAACTTCAAGGGCAATGACATTTAAGAAGGCAGAAGTGAGAAAGTTAAATTAATATTATATAGAGAATATTAATAGTTTTGGATCAAAGATAATAAATTATTTGTAATTAGAATTTTATAATTGGAATGTTTTCTATAAAGATAACAAAAAAAGAAATTGAACGGGCCAACTATTTTGTCAGAAAAATGGAGAACTGATAATTAACACTCTGAAAAATATTGGGTTAATTAAAAAAAATGTTAGATGGTTCAACTATAGAATTTGGTTATTGTACGGACTACTAAAAATAAATAATTTTGTATATTGAACCAAAGATTTGTTTCAATCAACAAAACATTTGGTTGACTCAAGAAAAATTTTGTTTCCTTAACCAACATTTTTGTTTAAATCAACTAAACGATTTGATTCAGTCAACAAAATTTTTTTCTGAGTGTATTATTGGTTGATGTGGCTGTTAAGGTTTTGTAATTAACAAATAGGATAGTCACAACTACCAATAAAATGGTTGTATCAACTAATAAATCACCAGTATTTTTCAAGATTAACAAGAATTTTTCAAGAATTGACAAATAAGATAGTCATAATTACATACCAATAAAATGGTTGTATCAACTAATAAATCACCACGTTTTTCAAGACAGCTGGATAAACCATTTTTTCATTGTACACTTAGAAAAATATTTGATTCTAATATTTGTTGGTTTGAAATCAACCAAATTTTTAGTTTATATACCTGGTTTATTTAACCAAACATAAATGATTTAGCAGATTCAAGCAAAACTTTTGGATCAATCAAAAAATTGTGTTGAGTTAACAAAATATTTGGTTGATTTACCCAAAACTTCGGTTGAATTATTCAACCGAAGTTTTGGGTAAATCAATGTATTTAATTGATTGATTCAACCAAATTTTAGAATGGATCAAACTTTTTTCTGAGTGTAAGAAGAAATTATTTCTTGAGAAAACTGAGTTTTTTATGATAAATGTTTATTAAAACCAAAAAATTTGCATCGGCCGGGAATCGAACCCGGGCCGCCCGCGTGGCAGGCGAGCATTCTACCACTGAACCACCGATGCTGTTGGAATCGATTTTGCGAGAGAACGTGTACGCAATTCGTGATTTAGTTCAGTTTACACTACTTGAGTAAAGGGAAGTGATAGTATGCAAGTGCAGTGATTTCCTACTTTCGACAGTTATGTGTGGATTTAGTGTGTATCATATTACTGAAATTATCATTAATTTATCATAAATTATATTCATTCTTCATTTTATTTAAATTATTAATTACATATTAGATCTTTTTCCAATAGTAAATTTTATTTTATTAGTTATTATGCGTATAATGTGGACAGTCATAAAATCCAAGTGTATTTAAATATTACATTCATTTAAGAGAAAAATCGTTTATATTTTTTAAAAGCTTGTTTTTCGAAAAGTCTAAAAACTGTTATTGTTTATTATCAGACACTCATTTCTGAAAAATAGAAAAACTGGTTTTTTTAAACAAAACTTTGACACAAAAGATTTATCCCTTTTGGTGTAAATTGTAATCTTAAAATTCGAAAAATTTTTATTCCAAGTGCATCAAAATGAAACTTCACAAAAAAACATATAAAATTGCATATAAAATGATCCAACCTATTATACAGTGGGAAATTTGTTTCTTTTAAAAATTCCACGGAAGCCAATAAAAGTTAATAAATACAACATTTTTGTAAGAAAACTCAAATTTCATTAACAAATAAAATTATATTGACTGCAACTAAACCAGCAATTAAATAACAGCAAATATTTCCAAGTAAAAAATTTGTCGACTAAAAATTAACGACATATAAAACTTTTCGGCTGCTTAAATTGCCGACAAGAATTTAGATTTCTGAATTATGAAATTAACAAAATTTTAAATGTTCAACAAATCAAAATGCCGAAACGAATCTGCTAAAATTTTCCAGAATCTTAAAAATTCCCCAAAAGTAAAAATCCTTCATGAAATCTTCTGGATTTTTCGATAATCTTCTAGAATTTTCTAGAATATTTTTAATTTCTCATGTACTTGTAAATTTGTTAAATTTCCTAAATTCCAGAGATTTCTTGATTCTTCCAGAATCTTCTAAAATCCTCCAGCATTATTTAGAACCTTCTAAAATTTTCCAGGATTTTTTAAAACTCTTACACAGATATCCAGACTCTCAGAATTCTAAAATCTTTTAAAATCTTCAGAAACCCCCCAAAAACCTATTATGATTTTTCAAAATATTCTAGGCTGTTTCAGAATCTTTTAGAATCCTCAAAAATCTTTTGAGTTCTGCCTTAAACTTCTAATATCTTCTAGTCTCTTCCAGACTTTTTTTTGAAGAGTTTCGAAAAATCTTGAGAATCTTCTAGATGCTTTTTAAAATTTTCCTAAAATTCTCTACAATTTTCAAAATTTTCCAAAAAAGTCTGAAAGAGACTGAAATATATTAAAAGTTTAGGGCAAAATTCAAAATATTTTTGAGGATTCTTTTTAGAATGCTCAAAAATCTTTTGAACTCTTCTGAAACAGTCTGGCATATTTTGTATAATAGATTTTCGTGTGTTTTTGAAGATTTTAGAACTTTGAAAAAGTCTGGGTATCTCTATAAGAGTTTTAAAAAATCCTGGGAAATTTTAGAAGGTTCTAGACAATGCTGGAGGGTTTCAGAAGATTCTGAAAGAATCAGGAAATCTCTGAAAAATTTTAAAATACTATAAAGAAACCTAGAACAGTCTAGTATATTTTTTAAATATTAAAGAATTTCGGGCGATTCTTTAAGATGTTACAAGATTATAGAACCTAGAAAAAAAAATTCTAGAAAATATTCTAGAAAATCCAGAAGATATTAGACAGTTATGGAAGAGTTTAGAAGATTTGATTATGGAAAATTTCGAAAGAATTCGGAAGATTTCGAGGGAGTCTAGAAAATTGTAGAAAATTTTAGAAAATTTGGGAAAAGTTTTGAAGTTTCTAAAAGATTCTAGAAAACTCTGAATCTCTAAGATTCTAATATTGTGACACGCGTTTTGAATGTCAAAAGTTTCTATTTATGGAAAATTAATTGGAACTTTGAATTCAAAAAAGAGAAAAAAGGGGTGAAATTCTCAAAAATAGGAATTTTAGGGGATATAGGAGGAAATAGAAAGAGAAATAGGAGGAAAATAGTGAAAATAGGAGAATAGGGGACTGACTGTGATTCCTATTAAAAATAGCATCAATGAATGATAACAAAAAGTCAAAAACCACCATCTCCACATTTTCCGGATGCCTCATCATTGCAGTAGTTTTTCATAGTAGTTATTTATTTTACTGTCAAAGATGAATCATATTCTTTAGATAAAAAAGAGTATATATATCATAAATCATAATAGTCTCCACACACAAGTGCAACAACCGAAGATAAATTCAAAGGATCGCTGGACCAGTATAAATTCCAAAGAATCTATCTCTGTTATCCAAGACGATGACTACCAAGATACTCCTAGACTGGAGCTCTATAAACCGTAAATGTAGAGCGGTACTGTAAGAGATGTCGACTCCGGATCTCAATCTCTGAACATAGATGAATCAAATACTCACTAGCACTTAGGAGATGAAATTACGATTATACCCAGAGAACTGATTTGTTTTCAAGTACGTCATTTTACTGACCATGCCTAGTTTAAGATATGACTGATCATCAGCGTAATGATTATTAATCATTGCATTTCTCTCACTGATCATTCTTATGAAATGTTGCATCTCTCATGCTGCTGACGTGAATGCATGAGCGCTGAAATGAACGTATTAGATTACTTCTCATTTTCAATTGAACTTTGAAAAGTCTTTTAAAAAACTTTAAAAAGAACTTGAAAAACTTTAGCAATGTAAAAATGTGAAATAGTATATTACGTAACTAGGGGAGAAAGGCAACGAATTCAACAAGTGTGAGGTTAGCTGCCCGAGCGAAGCGAGGGCAGATATCACACGAGTTGACATTGTTGCTTCTCCCCAAGTCACGTACAGGTATACAATTTTTCATAACATCTAAATTGAAAATTCGACTCGATACCTGTACAGCGAGGCGAAAGTAGCAGTTACAACCGTAGGGTTAAAAGTAAAAAACAGCTGATAGAAACTGCAATCCGTAATGTGACTCTGTCGCTAAGCAATTTCTGTCAGCTGTTTTTTACTTTCAACTCTAGGGTTGAAATTCCTATTTTAGCTTCGCTGTACAGTCATCGAAAGTCGAATTTTCAATTTAGGTGTTATGGAAAAAACATTGAATGCGAGGCTTAATATTTATTTTTTCAAGATTTTATTCATACTTTTTTCATTGCTCTCTAAATTGGAATCAGTTAAAATTTTTACTAATTTGAATTGGTAACTGAATTTTACCTACGAATCAGTTATTTTTTATTGATTCATCAGTTATAAAATATTTGTTTTTGATACAATCAGTAAAAAATTATTTAAAGCTACAATTCAGTTACTAATTCAAATTATTAAAAATGTTAACTGATTCTTGAGAGAGTGTTTAAAAAACCAATAATATAAATAAATAGAAATAGTAATAAATGACAACAAATAAATTATCATAATTTAATTTAGAAGAAAACGTATATCTGGTAATATTAAAACAAGAAACATATAAGATAAGGAAAAAAGTACAATGAGCAATTTTTAAAAATATTTTGATTTTTTTCTTTCTAATAATTATGAATATTAGAAAATCTTTTAATTTTGCTATTAAAGGTATTATGGGTACGAAAAAAGGGTCTCGAGAAAACATATTTAATTATATTTTGAAGAATTGAAATCTTATTATTGAAGGTATTGTTTAAAAGAGAAAAGAAAAAAATTTTACCCAACTTTTTTTCTTCTCACTTCTTACTTAATTTTTATAAATTAATCTATTTTAATGAATATTAGTTTATTTTCTCAGGAAAAAGATTTTCTACGTTCTCTACAACTTAACCTCATCCAATGTTCAAAAATAAATTTTTTATTGTTCAAATAATTTAAAAATAAATTTTTTAGCGACAAATTTTATAAAAAATTAGTTATAGTAGGCGACAAGCGCCCACAAGGAAGGGTTTCGTAGCTTAATGGGTACTATGTCAATTTTTGGTCCTATGTCAATTTTGAGACTTATGCCACTTTTGGATCCTATGTTCATATTGGGCACTATGTCAGTTTTGGAGTCTATGTCCATATTGGGTCCAAAGTCAATTTTAGGTCCAATGTCAATTTTGGGTATTATGTCAATTTTGGGTACTATGCCAATTTTTGGCCCTATGTCAATTTTGAGTGCTGTGCCAATTTTGGGCTCTATGAGAGTTTTGGACTATGTCTATATTGGGTATTTTGTCAATTTTGGGTCCTATGCCAGTTTTGGGTTCTATGGCAATTTTGGGCTCTATGCCAGTTTTGATTCCTGTAACAATTTTGGACCCTATGCCAGTTTTGGGCCCTATGACCATATTGGGTCGTACGACGGACGGACAACGGACCGTTATTATAAGGGTTTCTACCCTTATAGTATCGTATATACTTATAGTATAGTATAAAGATAAACTATTCTACCCGAGGCTATGAAAACCCTAAAAATTAACTATATTTGATACTAATTTATTTATATTTAAAAATTGGCTGTGGTCAAGTTGAAGAGAATTTTTTCCCGAGAAAATAAGCAATTATTCATTAAAATTGCATCATTTTAAAATTTGATAAAAAGCGATAAGGACAAAAGTAGTTCCCTTTTATCGCAGAGAAAATGTGGAATTGTAAAATTCTAATATCTAACTAATGTAATTTTACATTGAAATAAATATTGCAATAATATTTTAGATAAAATATATTAATAAATAATAATAAAATATTAATAAAATATTTTAGATTTCAATATTTTAGATCTAAAAATTCCACATATTAAATATATGTAGTAGTTTTGTCAAAAGTTTGTCACTAAAAAAAATTAAAATGTTGTCAATAGACTTAACCTTAGTAAATTTAAATTTCGGTTATCTCGATTTCATAACTGTTATAGAAAAAAAAGAAACAAATTTTTTTAATGGCCACGAAATGTTCTACTTTGTTTTTAAATATTCACTTACTTGTAGCTCATGTAAGTTACACTTTAAATTATTATAATCGAGCATTTAACGTTTTTTACTGTTGATTACACTGCCAGATGTTCCATAATTGCTCGACTTGTTTTTGAAATTCGGTAATTGCGACCGAGTCCATCATAACGGACCATCGAGGTTGAGAACGGTACCTCCAACGGAAGCAAATTCTACGCAGGCCACATACGCCAATGCGTAATTTTCCCGCGTTTTTCTTCATCCTCAAGTTCTTGGAATCAAGATGGCGGAACGTCAGCCGAATTGCCTCCGCCTCAAGAAATAAAACACCTTGAAAATGAGAATCTCGCGTCTGGTCAACTTCGATTCTTAATAGAAGGCAAGCTGACCGTGGCAAGAATTGACCTTGGGATCTCATTGCCTCTCACTCTCTCTGACTCTCGCTTACGATCTCATTTTGTCGTACTGCTCGTGGCGTGTGTTGCAATTGACGGTTGCATTCGAATCGAAACAAAGAACAAGTCGAATAAGAGCTAGACCGGAAGCTGAGCAATTACTCAGACTTGCAGCCGCCAGTCAATTGATGTGATTACATTCACCACAATGCTCATGTCGTCGACAAGAAAGTCTACTTTGACTTAAACGTCTTTGATATCTTCTCTAGTTTAAGATACGATTTTTTTTTAAAATTATCATTAGTAGAAGGTTTTTTATTTCTTTTTTTGGGAATTGTAAATTAAACTGGTGAAAAAACATGTACCTACTGACTGATTTTAAATGCGGAAATATAATAACTAATACGTAATAAAAAATTTCAAAACCCAAAGATAAGAATAAAGAACTGTTAAAATAAACTAGAATTTTATATTCTATACATAGATTTATTTCCTGCATTGAAATATTGTTCCAATCTGGATGAGTAATTGAAAAATCGCTCTTATTCGAATTAAACGAACTTATACTGCATGATTTTCTAGATTAATGATCTCCACTAGGCTTCGACAGTTCCGATTTTTCCGTTGATAAACTCCGATCGTAACGGCGTTTTTCGCTTCACTCTCTTGAGACAACTACGCCCTTCTATTCCATATAATCAGCAGCTATACTTGTAATTTGTAACTATTATCAAAGACTTCATAATTTACATTCACTACATACAATCTTGCTTTAACATTCTTTAACATTCGCGTCAATGTCTCAGGAGCTTATAAGAGAAAATTCAACATTGGTAACGTAATATTTCCGGAGAAAAATCCCTGACCCGAAGATGAGGATCATATTTAATTCTCCTATAAAATTAAAAGTTTATGATGCAATCAAAAGCAGAGAGAGTTTGAAATTAAAAGTCAATTTTATGGAATACGTAACCTTTAAGACTGAGCAAAGTATCTTTTGGAATAGACAATAATTATATGTTAGAACTTTAATTAGTCCTTTACATTCATTTTTAAGGAAAACGAATTTACCGGAACTCAATTATAAACTGTAAACTTAGTAATAGATAATATAGTTTTTATATAATTTTTATAATTGATCTGTAAATATGAAATATTAATTGCGTAATTCTCTAATTGCTGGAACAAAATCGGAAAATTTATGTATTAAGGATAAAGTGGTTTAAAAATAAACTCAGTTAAGAACAATTACCATGAACAAAAGAAGAGCAACTGAAAACATGAAAATGCTAGCTTGGGAAAGATCATTTGAAGATGTCATTCTTATGTCTTCAATTATATTTATATAAACTTGATAAAAATCTGGATATTTTTTATAATATGAAAAAACTTTACAACCCAAGCTAACTCTGAACATATTTTAAAATTTTTAAATAATATGCAATCTTATTAAACGCATTATACAAAATTGGCTCAAAAGGATCTAATAAATGGAAATCCAAACATCACTTATAGAGGGAGACTTTTGACGTGCAACAAAGATTATATTAAATCATTTTTTAAACAAAAAAGGTCTCGATAAAAATATTTCTGATTGATTCTAAAATCCCTCTGAAGATAATTTGGCAGACTCAACGAAAACATTTTATTTAATGAAGAAAATATTTTGCCTAATTAACAAAACAATGCAACCAAAAATTTTTGTTGATTGACGCAATTTTGAAATCTTTTCTTCTATGAACAACATTTTTTCTGCTTGGGAGGAAGCAAACAGTAATAATTAAACATAATTTCCACCCTCAGGTAATTTCCGAACTTAAAAAACTCATGGAACGAAAATCTCGATCTATTATTGCCTTTTTATGGTTATTGGTGAATAGATCGTGTGAATATATGTTAGTTATTAGGGTGTTCCAAAAAAATTAAAAATTTCTAATTTTTGTGGCATATTTTATAAGTATGTCTAGATTTCTGAGGTTCCCGAAAAAAGTGAACAAGCATATTTTCTTTTTGGAATCGGTTAATTTTTACCTTAGCCAAATGGCCTTTGAAGTTTCCCATAGGAATGGGAAGAAATAAAGTTTTTGAAAATTCGTTTTAAAACGTGAAAATGTAGAATCAAGTATATTTCGTCATTTGATGAAAATTTCTCAAGTAATATGATCCACCTTTTATTTTCAAGTTCAACCTCTCCATCCTCCTTTTTTGGTACCCCAAAAAGCACCCCTATAAGAGAATAATGTGATTTTTTCGGAATATTGACCTTAATTATCACTTTCTTACACATTTTTTTTTATCCTCATTAATGGCTAAATTATAAGATTTTATTTATTTTTTATGATGCCATTCTTTATTCGATATTCTGGTGAAGATAAATTGATGAAATAAATAAAAATTGTGTAAAAGACGGTTCGAATCGTTATTTTAAATATAAAAAAGACGAAAGAAAGGAAGGAAGGGGATGTGGTTGGTGCCTTATAATTTCTTTCCTCTTTTTTTCCTTTTTTGTGATAAAAACATTTTCTCTAAATCAATTCCTAATAATTTTGAAATGAAATTTATTTAAACAATTTACAGTAAGTTGAAAAATGTTTAATTAGGATGAAATAATTGAATTCACTAAAAAATTTGAAAAAATACGATTTTTCAGCTTCATTTACTTAAAAGTAACATTACAACAATCGTAACTTGTTGAAACAATTGTAAGAGAGCTGAACCCTTCACATTAATTAATTTGGTTGCAGCAATCGCCGCATACGCAAAAAACCATATTCAATCACTATATATTCTATAGAAAAAATACTTAAACAAATAAAAATTGTTTAAACAATCTACAGTAAGTTGAAACAAGGAAAAACCCAGAGGAAATTATGAAGTTCATTAAAAAAATGGCAAAAATACGACTTTTTAGCTTCTGCCAGTTAAAAGTTGTATTTCGACAATTATAAATTGTTTAAACAATTGGGAAAGAACTGAATAATACATGTTGATTCTTTTCATTAAATAAATAGGTTGTAGTATTCAGAAAAACATTAAGTCACGATATTCTATGAGAAATAAATTGTTCAAACAAATAAAAATTGTTTAAACAATCAGAAATTACTTTAAAAATAAACGAATTCTTTTAATTTAGCCATTAATGATGATAAAAAATAGAAAAGTATAAGAAAGTGATAATTAGAGTCAATTTTCCGAAAAAATCACATTCTCTTATGGGGGTGCTTTTTGAGGTACCATAAAAGGAGGATGAACTTCAAAATAAATGATAAATGAATATTCGAGGAGTTTTTTCATCGAATGACGAAAGTATTGCCTATACGTAATTACATATTTTCACGTTTTAAAACGAATTTTCAAAAACTTCATTTTTTTCCATGTAATTCCTATGGGAAACTTCAAGGACCATTCGGCTCAGATAAATATATATTAACCGATTTCAATAAGAAAAAATACGTGTTCGTTTTTTTCTGAAAACTCACAAATCTAGACAGACATTAAAAAAATTAGAAATTTTTGTTTTAAGCAACCTAATAGCCATTGATCTATTGCTTGACTAAAAACGATTTTCACTACTCATTATTAATTAATTTACCATTTATTTATATGTCGCCTACTTTAACTCATTTTTAAATTTGAATTTTCTTCTTAAAAACAATTTCTAAAATCTAGGATAATTTATTGCATAATTTTGTTATTATCTTAAATCACAAAACACAAGATAAATTTTCGCGCTCTAATTTTACTAGTGTATTTAAAACATTAAAAAAAAATAGAACAGCATGTCTAAAAGGCTGATAGCAGAATATCATGAACCTTCGAAGCGACCTTGTCGTGAAACAAATGGTGTAATTTTCGTTCAATTATCGTGGATCGACGAGTTGAGTGAATAAATCGGATATTACACTTCAGTGACTATTGACTAGTGACTAGTCAATCTATGCACATAGCCTATAATAAACGACACAACGCAATCCCTCTGCTATCACAGCTGGAGAATTACGTGCAATGCAATGTGCACGGGCGACTGAATCGCGTTACCTTCTAAGGTCGACCAATTACCAAACCTTCTCTTTCCTTGCAGAATGAAGTTATAACGGGAACGTCCTCGGTGCCCCAGGGTAGCTACGATGTCGGCGCAATGCAGACACTTCGTGCAAAACGCCTGGAAGAAGGAACTTTGTTCCAATTGCTTCAAACTTCGAGAGGAACATCTCGAAGTACCTGATGCTCCAAAGCCAACCACTAAAATGCCTCTCACTCTCGTAACCAGCAATCATAAAGTGCAGGTAATTTTTTAAATTTAATATATTTTCCAATTTTTGCAGTATAACTGATAGGAAAGCTTTTTTATACTTTCTAAATCTGAATTAGTCAAAATTCACTAATTTATCAGTGACTTAATTCTAGCTATGGCAATTAGTATAACTCTACTAATTGGCATAGCTAGAATTGAGTCACTGATGAATTAGTGAAATTTGACTAATTCTGATTTAAAGAAACACGGCAAAAAATCGGTTAAATTAACAGAAGTCGTCTGTTAAAAAATAGGGACAACAAATCTTTCTGTTATGTTTACAAAAATTAGGGCATTTAAATTCATATGTTAAATTAACTGAAGTTATCTGTTAAAATAGGGACAGCAGATTTTTTTATTATATGTACAGAAATATGTTATATTCTCTTATTTTTGTTATAACAGTTATTCTGTCATTCTGGAATAACAGAAATTTCTGTTATATTTACTAAAATTGAAGCATTTAAATTTAACTGTTAAATTAACAGAATTTATCTGTTCAAATAGAGACAGCAGATTTTTTTATTATATTTACAGAATATAACAGCAATTTCTGTAAGCATAACAGGCAATATCTGCTGTCCCCATCTTAACAGTTAAATTTAACTGTCAAATAAACAAAAGTTATCTGCTAAAATAGAGACAGCAGATTGTTTCTGTTATGTCTACAGAAATATGTTATATTCTCTTATTTCCGTTATAATAGATATAACAGAAATTTCTGTTATATTTACTGAAATTAAAGCATATAAATTTAACTGTTAAATTAACAGAAGTTATCTGTTAAAATAGAGACTGCAGATTTTTTTATATTTACAGAATATAACAGCAATTTCTATAAGCAAAACAGACAAAATTTTCTGTCCCCATTTTAACAGTTAAATTTAACTGTTAAATTACCAGAAGTTATCTCCTAAAATAGGGACACCATATTTTTTCTTTTATATCTATAGAAATTTGTTATATTCTGTTAGTTCTGTTATAACAGTTATTCTGTCATTCTGTTATAACAGATATAACAGAAATTTCTGTTATATTTACTGAAATTAAAGCATTTAAATTTAACTGTTAAATTAACAAGTTATCTGTTAAAATAGAGACAGCAGATTTTTTTATATTTACAGAATATAACAACAATTTCTGTAAATATAAAAGAAAAAATCTGCTAGCCCTCATTTGAAGAGTTGAATTAACTGTTAAATTAACTATTAACTTAACTGTTAGTTAACTAAGTAAGTTAACTGTTAATTTAACTGTTAAATTAACAGAAGTTATCTGTTAAAATAGAAACAGCAGATTTTTATACTTACAGAATATAATAGCAGTTTTTGTAAATATAACAGAAAAAAATGCTGGCCCCCATTTTAAAAGTTAATTTAACAGAACTTATCTGTTAAAATGGGGACAGCAGATTTTTTCTGTTATATTTACAGAAATTTAACTAGTAAACCTACAGAAATTATGTGTTAAAATAAGGAAAACAGTTTTTTTCTTATATATTTAGAGAAATTCCTGTTATATTCTGTTATTTTTGTTACATTCTATTACTTATGTAATAATAGAAATTTCTGTAAATATAATAGAAAAAATTTGCTGTCCCTATTTTAACTGATGACTTCTTTTAATTTAACTGATTTTTTTCTATGTTGATTAATTAGAGATTTAAACAGACAATGGATATAGGCTTGCATCACCATCCGAGACTATGCTTTAAGAATTAGATCTTCATTTAAGAAATTAAAATTCCTTTCCTTAAAACATTAAATTACTAAAATTACTAACCTAATTACTGAATTCAAAATAATACTTTTTCATTTAACCATTTATTTTTGAAAAGAATAGTTTGGAAGTTGCTTTCACTTCCTTCTGTGTTTCTGATTTGCCCACGTTTAATCATTCTTTCAATTTAAATTTATTTTGAAGTTCCAATTTTTAAATTGTGAATTTTGATGTGAAGTTTGACATTTCAGTTTTATGGTTGAAAGTGTTTTTTGAAATTAGATCTTCCTTAATGAAAAAATGATATAGTAAATTGAATACTTCAAGATTAGAGGTTCTTAAATGGAAATTAATTTAATTTACAAAGCACTAAAGTTTTTCAGTTCCATTAATACAATTTCCAATAGAATTAATTTACTCGTTTTCAAAAACTTCCTTCACTGTTAAAAATTTATTGAAATTTCAACTACTTTTTATTTACTGTGATTGAAAATTCATTTACTGTGGTTGAAATTCCATTTACTGTGGTTGAAAATTCATTCATTTACTTCATTTAATTTTGGTTAAAAACTGATTCAGTTACGGTAATTGTATAAAACTTTAACTAAAGTAATTGAAGTTTTATCTAAATATTTCTAATAGTGTTCAGTAATTTTTACAGTTAATTTGTAGTTAATTTAGATACATAATGGTAAAATGTTCGAATATAATTTTTGTATGAAATAGCAATCAGAATAAATTTTGGTTTAATGACAAATAAACCAAAAGTAATGTAACTCATCAACCGATAGTAAATTTTAATCATATCTAAAATGGTAACTGCGCTAGGTACTTTTCCGAAGATTTATATGCAGTTCTCAATATAATTTTTTACTTGTACTTTCATATTCTAAACTATATTTCACTCTGGGTGAACTTCATAAAAACTGCACCAAATCAGGCATGAAATCTTGCCTATGTAATTTATGAAAGACAGCTTACGTGCTTATAAAGCCGACATTGTAAGAGTTATGGATTGATCATCGATAATCATGAGCAGGAAAGAGAATGATTGACATTAAACGTTATTCAGAAACTTGCAAAGTTTCTGATGTATAGATGCGATTATTATTAAATCAGGTAGATTACATATATTTACTATCAACTCTTCACTCGTTTGATAAATTCAAATTTAAAATTTTTTGGATATAATAATAGAGAAATTAGTTGAAAGAGAAGTAAATCAAAATAAAACTAAACTTGGATATCTGCATATGGTAATTGGAACTTTCATTAGAAATCAAGTCTGAATAAAATACAGGTACTTAATGAAGTAATTAAGATGTTCCTTAGTTGAATTCATATTAATAACTCTTTTGGTTTTTAATTACGAAAATATGCAGCTGGATTGTTTTTCCTTTCAAAGTGTTTGAAAATCGAGGATCCTATTTAGGCACATTTAATCATAATAAAATTCAATTTAAAATGACTCTTGCAATATGTGGTCATTTATATTCTATAAAATCTCTTTAAAATGAATGAAATCTACAATTGCTATGAAACCCTTTTTTAATCTTTGCAATCCTTGAAATGCTTCATAAACCAATATAAAAAATTCTATAAAATTACTTTTGTTTGAACTATTTCTTAATCTCAAAAGTTCCTTGAAATCATTTGTATTTTGTTGTAATCCCTTAAAATCCTTACAAACCAATGAAATCTTATACAACTCTTTTTTCTCCCACCCAAATCCATTAATTAAGTCACATAGAATCTCTTTTGATTCATTTTTAACCCTAAAATTCTTTTGGAATCGCATAAATCCTTTGATTTCAAAATCCTTCTGGTTCCATGAAATCCTGTAAAACTCCTTGTAATGTCGTTTAATCAAAAACATTTATAAATTATTTTTAATTCAAGATTTTTATGAAAGTCTTTACGATCCTATGGTTCGTATTCCTTATAGTCTCATAAAATCTAGGTAAAATAATAAATAAAAATAATAAACAATCCTTTAAAATCCTTTCTAATATGCACATAGAAATGTACAATCCCAATCATATCCCTTTAAATCCTTTTTGTTTTTCGTAACATCGGAAATCCCTTCTGATCTCATGAAATCCTAAAAAATTCCTTGCAACTTAATTTAATTTCACCAAATTTAAATCATTTGAATTCTAAGAATTCTTTTGAAATCTCTTAAATCCACCATAATCCCGTGAAACCATTTAAAATTATTCTAAACCTTTAAAAGCGTTTAAATCCCTTATATACTCATGAAACCATATAAAATTAATTCTAAACCTTTGAAAGAGTTTCAATTTCTTTTTTATATTCTGCAATCCCTGAAATTCCTTGAGAATCCTTGACGTGGGTAGTTATCCCTGAACGATCCAATGAATTTCTATAGGATCTTTTATAATCTTTTGGAATCCCTTGTAATCCTATCAATAAACCCCATAAAAATTTTACAAACCAGTGAAATCCACAAACGCATTGAAAATTCTATTAAATTCAAATTGTTTAGTATCTCTCTTATTATTTTCCATTCTCTTAATTCTGAAATTTCTTAAAATTCGTTAAATCCCTTGAAATACAATTAGATCTCGCGTGATCTTTTGAAATCTTTGAAATCACGTAAAATCTAACGATATCTTTTTATTATCCCTTACAATAATTTTAAATCTTCTGTCCATGTCACCTAATATTTTGTGAGTTTTTGAAATCTCAAATTCTTGCAAAAATTTTTGTAAAAAAGATCTTTTGTAAACCCTTCAAACTGTAATCTTGTAATCCAAATGATGATCATCTCAAATTAAAATCTTGTATCTTATTTTATATACGTTTAGGTGGCTAAGAACCTTTTTTTTAGACCGGTACCAAAGTTTTTCTGGCACTGTTAGAAAAAAACTTCAATTACTTTACTTAAAATTGTATTAAATTGCCGTAACTGAATTAATTTTAACTAAAAGTAAATGAATTTTCAACCAAAATGAATGAACTTGAATTATGTAAGACTTCTTTTAATGGTAGGTCATTGAAAAACAATCAACAGATTATTACTTCAGACATTAACATAGAGGGTCTCCTCTCTCAGATAACCTCCCTTCAATAAGAGTTATATTAACTTGACAATAGAGTTAATTAATAATTGAATTAAATTAACAGTATTTGCAAATTTTTTTATTTAAATGATAATTTTTTAAAATTATCATGTATTTATAAACTTGACAGAATGTTTACTAATAAATTTACTGAAGTGGATCCACACCGAGGATCGAAACGTTTCAAATAATCTGTTGATTGTTTTTGAATGACCTGCCATTAAAAGAAGACTTACGTAATTTACAACACACAAAATGAATGAATTTTCAACTAAAATAAATGAATTTTCAACCAAAAGTAAATGAATATTTAATCACAGTACCGTAGAGTGGGGCTATTAGATACAACTTTTACGTATTTTTGAGGTTTTTTTAACTTTACGCACAAGAAAATTTTTTTCAACTTTTCCTTTTTTACAGACAGAGGACTCAATTCCGACGAGAAATCAATCATTTCTAGATTTTTAAACCATTTTCTACTTACTAATTATCATTGTTCCTGGAAGCAAAAAAAATTTGCTCTATATTAAAAATAATAATAATTACAGATAACTTTTTAGAGATAACATTTTCTCTTATAATTGATTTTAAAATCTTTAAAAAGCAGCACAAAAACTTAATTCTCTCATCGATTGAGCTGTAAAATCGAAAATAATAGAAACTGAAAAGTGAGGTTAGGTTTCTGACAGGTATCCTCATATTTTATACAGTTATATTTCATCAATTATTGTGAAATATTATTTCAACTTAGCTGTTTAAAAAAGAAATAATTAAAAAAGAAACGAATACCCGACCGCACAAAACTGAAAAATTAGCATGTAGCATAACTTACTAAATCAGCCGAATTGTACCGCTGATTTTCGAATATTCATATATCACCTTTGAACTAATTAATAAAAGCACAAACTCGCATTTATGAAATAAATTCCTTTTTTTTTGCACATGTAATTGTGCTGATATTAAAATGCGGATGGTTCAATTAAATTTATTTAATAATCGGTGGGGAGATTGTATTGACCCTCAATAATAAATTTCGTAGAAAATGTTGATGTATATAATTGAAGATTGGTTAATAACAATTGTTAAATTATAAAATATATATAAAAAAATAATTTTAAAAAATAAAGTAAA
>JBAGKK010051466.1:0-10039 GCA_037177015.1 Euceroptres primus
GGGAGTAAAAAGTAGAGGTTTAGCCCCGCTTAATAGGCATCAAAAAGGGCTGAAATCATGCATGTGTTATAAAAAACTCTTTTCGTACTCATGGGGTGGTTTTTGTGGGTGAATAAAAGGGTGTTATAATGGTGAAAATTATGAAACTATTGTTAATCCGCATTCTTTAAACAGTTAATAATGAAAAATCAGATTTTTCATTTGACCTTCATATACATTTTTCACAACATATTCGCGCATTTCAAAAAATCACGCTTTTCGCAATGTTAATTACATGAGAAACTTTATAATAACACGTGCATACGTGTTATTATTAACCGATTTTGTTCAAATTTTCAGCGTATCATTTTTTCAGGTCCATTGACAATTTTAAGGGGCGGCATGACAAAAAATCGAAAGTTGTTTTTTGGAACACCCTCTTGAGTATTTCCTTTACAGGTTCACTGAAAAAAAAAGAATTCTTAGTTCCAAGGAAATGCATTCGCACTCAAATACAGAAAAAACAAAGTGAAGTTTTCTAGAGGTGAGATTAAACTTTAATTGATCAAGGTTTGAGACCTCTACGTCAGTAATATTTTAAAATTGTATTCGAAATATTCATGTTCTCGTTTTGGCAATAGCAAAGACATGTAATTAGTAAACAGCAAAGATAGCCGAATGAAGTTTTTTGTAAGAGTTATGTTGCGAGACCAGCATCATCATCATTATCATCGAATAAAAGTTAGGTTGGTATCTTGATGTAGTCTATAAAGATATCAGTGTAATCTTCGATGGGAAAATGACCGCAGGATGATAACAGTGTGCAGTCACAAACTCGTAAATTGCGGTCCAGTTGCAGAAGTTTGAGCCTTGTAGTATAATTATGTTTAATTCTCCGCTCACCTTATGACATCGTGCAATTTATTCCTGCAATAATATCACATAACTCGTTAACATTTGAATAAGATCTGTAATTTGAGTTGTCGATATAAAATATCCTACTCGATTGCCTGAACGGGAATACAAATAATTATTTGGCTTTTAATTTAAAAGTCCATATCTATCAACCTTGTCATTTTTACATTCGCATCACATAAGAAGGTTTTGTCCAAAATTTCAGCCTATAAAAAGGTTTTGTCCAAAATTTCAGCCTATAAAAAGGTTTTGTCCAAAATTTCAGCCTTTTAAATAGAATGACCTACCCTGTACAATTGGTTCCTATTACTATTCCCCAATTTTCATAAGTTTTAAGCGAACTCTTCTTTTATTCGAACCATAACGAATTGGAATCACCAGTTTTCACTGCGATAAATGCTACTTTTTCAGTTAAACCGTTTGCATCAAGATCACAAAATCTATTTATTGCACTGAAGGAATAATTATTTAGTTAATTACCGCAATGGCATTAAAAAGTCACAGCAACATTGTCAGTAGCATGCATTCGATTTCGTATGATACGCAATCTCAAAGCGTTTCTTGGCATATAATATGTAACGGCAAAGGCTTGCTCAGCACCTCAGACGAGAAATAAGGCAAGAGTCTGCTGTTGACACCTTGCACAGCAATGATATTTCCTTAGGACGATGAAGGTTGGTAGAAGGGAACCCATTGGAGGTTAAACGGAGCGCTGAAGTAAGTCACAGAGGGTGGCTCTACTCAACATTGAGTAAGCGTGGGTGATATTGCGTTACTAGTCCACCCTTTGATCTTGCGACACTTACAATTTTCCTGGATGGCGATATACCCTTATTTTGCGCGCGCCACGCGAGCCCTAATGAGAGGCTATGCCTCCACTCTGGAACGTAATCACAAAGCATGATGGTTCATTCCTCTGCTCACTGTATCCCCAACTCATCCCCTAGTCTCCTTTCGGCTCCCAACCTCTCCTCCATTACCACCCGAAACGCTAATACACTGGTAGTTACAGGCGTTAACGTGCCAAACGGTAGAGCGATGCTGATAGTACGTCCATATATACTCGCCTTCTGGTGTAGGCGAATATATATGGGTGAAAATAAAAAAAATCGACAAAAATGTGTCCCGAGAAAATTACGCTCTTATTCTTAAAAATATCCTGCAAAGCCTTTTTGCAGTCTTTTAAAGTAAAATTGAATGCTTTTCTGTGATACGTTTTTTCTCTATTACTCCTAAAGATAAAAAAGAAGTTAAAACACAGCTCCACAAAAAAAGTGGTGTCTGGCGGACCACAGCAGTGTATTCTTATGTATTTTGACCCGCTGAATCCGAATCCGAAGTCAGAAATGTCAGATTGGCTGGTGTTTTATCCCTAACCTCAAAAAACACCCGTAAAAAGCCGATTTTTCGCAAAATTTGAAAATTTTTTTTTGAATTTGGTAAAAGTGGTAATCTATATGTTTTTGGGGTTGCTGAATCGTAATGTGATGTCAAATTTTCAAAATTGAAATCGGCGGATCCAATGGCGCACAGTAGGGCAAAAAAAGCGTCTAAGGACAAATCAATTTTCAGACTAAACTACTCATCCGATTTGGACTTTTTTTAAAAATTAAAGTGCATTAAGTTTCGCATCGTTACAATGGAGTATAGTTTTGAAAAAATTTCTCAAAAATTTTTTATTTAATAAAAAAAATAAAAAAATTTTTTTTTGACTTTTCAAGACTGCCATTTATTAGCAGTCTTGAAACATTGGCAGTCTTGGTTTTTATTTTACTGAAAATAGTCCAGGTCGAGGTAAAAACTCATTAAAAATTATGTCCAGAAGTATTAATTTAATAACACAAAAAGTTAAATTGTTGTAAACAAATTAGTGAACAAAAGTTATATCTTCTTTATTTGCCATATTTAAATGCTCTAAACCAATTTTTTCAGCAGAAAATGGAAATTAAATAACGTTAGCTTAAAATTAGAAGTCGTTAAACATCAATTCCTAATTGTTTATAACAGTTTAATAAACATATACGAAATTAAGGCATTTTTAATTAGATTTAGCTTTTTCAGCAGAATTAGCTATAAATATTTTACTAATGACATTCTGCTGTGATAGTTTGCACTGCAAAAACAATCGTGTATTATTTAAACAAATTTAATAAATAAATACATTATTTGGCCATTTTTGAGTAGATAAGATTCGTTTTTTTCAGCAGAATCAGTATCTAGTATGTTGCCAATATATCTGGCTATATTACTTTAAACTTAGGCATCAAATGTTTATTGTTTATACAAATTTAGTTAACAAATTAATTATTTGAGCATTTTTCAATATAGAAATTTTGTTTTTTCAGCAGAATCAACTACAAATATCTCAGAGATAGTCTATTCCTATTACCATGATTCACAGTTAAACAATAATTGTACATTATTTAAACAAATTTAATAAACAAATGCATTGCTTGTCTGTTTTTCAATAAATTGGTTTCGTTTTTTAACAGAATCTACTATAAATATTTCACTAATGGCCTTTTGCTATGATGATTTGCAGTTGGACAATATTGTATATTGTTTGAACAAATTCAATAAACAAAGGTATTCTTTAGCAATTTTTCAATAGATAAGCTTCTTTTTTTCAGCAGAATCAATAACTTTTATGTTATCAATGTGCTCAAATAATTAATTTGTTAACTAAGTTTGTTTAAACAATAAACAATTGATGCCTAAGTATAAAGTAAAACAGCAAGACACATTCGCAACATACTAGTTATTGATTCTGTTGAAAAAAATGAAGCTGATCTAATCAAAAATGGCCAAATAATGCATTTGTTTATTAAATTTGTTTAAATAATACACGATTGTTGTTTCAGTGCAAACTATCACAGCAGAAGGTCACTGGTGAAATTTTTATAGCTAATTCTTCTGAAAAAGCTAAATCTATCTAATTGAAAATGTCTTAATTTCGTATTTGTTTATTAAATTGTTATAAACATATAGAAGTTGATGTTTAATGTCTTCTAATTTTAAGTTAACATTATTTTATTTCCATTTTCTCCTGAAAATATTGGTTTAGTGCATTTAAATGTGTCAAATAAAGAAGATATAATTTTTGTTCACTAACTTGTTTATAACAATTTAAATTGTTGTTTTACTGAATTAATACTGCTGGACATAATTTTTAATGTAGTGTTGCCTCGACGTAGACCATTTACGGTAAAATGAAAAACTTTTTGGCTAAATGACAGTCTTGAAAAGTCAAAAAAAATGTTTTTCATTTTTTTATTAAATAAAAAGTATTTGAAAAAATTTGTCAAAAATTTCCTCTATTGTAACGATGCGAAATTTAATACACTGTTTAAAAAAAAGTCCAAATCGGATGAGTAGTTTAGTCTCGTCAGGGCCTAACGTGGTCCATACATGTCTCTCCTCTTTTTTACTCTAAGTTAAAAAAAAAATATTTACACTTTTTCTACATCCTCAGTTTGTCCTCTTTTATGGTTAACTGGCTCGGCCCATGATCAGGCCACCAAAGGAGTCCATACAAAATACATAATAATCGGGCATTGAAATAAACACTTGGGGCCTCGTCACAATGTCATTTTACGATCCCTAATAATTTTGCTTAATGCGGTTCCTATTAGTTTTCCCGGTTTTCCAAATGAGGGCACTGATGATAATGGGGAAAACTAATCAGGGCCCGATAAGAGCTGTATTACAATTTTCACACGGTATCATTTTAATTTGCAGGAAAATGGGAAATGGAAAAACAAAAGACTGTGACAACTGACAATAAAATAATGATCCTTTTCAGATCAAAATAATATCGCTGCAGATTAAGGATGTTCTTTCCGTACCCTCAAACTCAAAATTAATCAATTTTTATCTTCAATTTTAAAATCAAAGAAAAAAAGACTTTTGTTGCTTTCAACGAATTTTAGAAGAGAAACTCAAGCGTTTTACATAAAAATAGTTTGAGTTACAATTATTTATTTTTCATGAATTTGTCTTAAATTTCAGTTACGGTACAAGTTTCAGAATTTTCAGTTACAAGTATTATAAAATTACCAAAATTTTCAGTTACTGTGTTCCCAAATTATTCTTGAATTTACCAAATTGAAACTGAAATTTCAGAAACGGTAACTGCATAAAGTCTCAGTCTCATGTCTCTGAAAATTGCCATGGAAATTTCTAACAGTGTAGTTATTTGAATATTTGTGTTTTTTCCTTCGTCTTAGACAAAAGTCGTAAATATTTTCAGTCAATTTCAATTCTTATCGGCTCACCGGTTTAACCTTTACAGTTTTATTTGGTACGTTCTCATTAAAATTTGTAATTTGGCATATTGTTTAATTCACAAGATCATTAACTATATGATTGTTTAAATTTCAAAATTATTGAAAAGCCCTTTATATTTGCATTTATTAATCACTGCACCAGAAATGGTCGGCAAATTATTATTTTGCGACCCAGTAGAATATTGAATTTAATTGACTGGAAGTTTTTTAAAATCAGACTTGGAAAATCTGGAAAAGACCTGGAATTTTGAAATTCGACTTCTATAGCAACCCTGGAAACTGTTACAAAATAGCGCACATTTCAATTTTTTATAAAATTTTCAATAACTTACGAAGTAATTAACATTTTTTAATTTTCTTCGGCTCATTTTACAGATAAATCTCTATAGAATTTCATAACTGTATGAAGACAAAAGTCTCCAACGTTTTCCTCGATTCTGCCGAAGTCTGAAGTTGGTATAATAAAGTTGTAAAATTTCAAAAATGTATAATTACTTATAAAAAATATTAAAAATCAGCACACATATATTACATTTTAATAAATTTTATTAGAATATGCAGAAATGTTAATTTCTATATTTTTTAAAATTATCTTTCTTGAATATTATTTACTTGAAATTTTACATTTTTTTGGTATTATGCTCAGTTTTAGGCACAATGAAAAAAAAAGAATTGGAAAGTTCTCCTTATACATGCATGAAATTTTTTGGTGATTTATATTTAAAATGAACCCAAGAATATTAAAAAATGATAATTATTACTTAAGTTATTGAAAATTTTATAAAAATTCGAAAAATACAGCATTTTTACAATATTTTCTTACAGAATTGACGAAATCACTTCACCTTGGGCTTATTTAAAGCAAAATTTTATGTGCTTTCGTATTATTTTAAGAAAAGAATTTCATTTTGTAGATTATAATCTACAAAATGAAATTTTTTTCTAATTTAGATTATTATAATCTAGATTATAATCTACAAAATGAAATTTTTTTCTAATTTTGATAATTATCAAAATTTTCCTAGTTGTAATAATTATCAAAATTAGGATAACGTAAACGCGCCACGAAAAACTGGTGGACGCACAATAATTCTGAACAGTAGTGTAATTATACTCTCAAATCTGAATCAGTTAAAAATTACTGATTCAGAAGCAAGAAAATGATTCATTTAGTGAAAATTTAACTACATTTTCAGTCAAAATTCACTAATTTTTCAGTCAAACCACACTTTGAGGTTATTTTCCTAACTAAAAAATCAGTTAATTTTTCGTTCACTAAAATTTCAGTAACTTGTTTGATTTTGACTGAAAATCAGTGAATTTTTTAACTGAATATCAGTGAATTTGCAACTGAATATCAGTGAATTTGCAACTGAATATCAGCGAATTTTCACTGATTGCTAAAGCAAGAAGGCAGCCATAATTTAACAGATAATCAGTTAAATTTAATTGTTTCTGGTTTAGAGAGTGAGATTTAATTTGTTTTACGTTTTGATGAAAGTAGACCTAGTAGATTATGGGTAATCCTTTTTATCGCGAGACTGAGGATTTCGCGAATATTTGTGAGTTGTCATCATGTCATGCATGATGATAGATTGACTATAATAAGTTTAGGCACGTGTTCTTTCCGTTGTCGGCAAATTCACGTTCCCTTGTCGAAGGGATTTTATCAGAGTAAAATTCCCGCGTATATCTGACGTCGAAGCCTTGGTGCAAATACAATAACCCTTTATTTGTTCCTCTCTCCTCCAGGGCTGGCCGTGATTCAACAATACTCGAGGTGGTGGTAAATACTATGGCCTGTCGACTAAACTAAAGTGTGCCGCTGGCGATTTCTGGAAATTTGCTGAATTTCTTAACACTTCTGCTTCTGATATTCTGAGATGGAAAAAAATTGTTCAACACAGAATGAGAATTATAATAGAAAGCAGTATTAGCGTGATTCAAAAAAAGTTTCTTCTGAAAAATGTTTCCAAAATATTTTCCTGAAAGAATGTTCCATTTATCCAAATTTTTTCGCTGTCTCTGTTGGCAGCAACAAATTAGTGAAAATGATATTAACTTTTTAAATTATGTTTGCTGCATTCAGTACTTTGAAACTAAATATTCAATAATTATAAATATTATCTGTAAAATTTGCGAGAAAAAGGGAATAAAAGGGAAAAAAGTATAACACATGAAATGTCCATATAACGGTCATTTCTGAATTGAGACGTTGTTTGACAAGTAAAGCAAATACTCCAGAAGATTGCGGTTCATCCATTGGAACCACGCTGGTTTCCCCTGCGGAAATCTTAGTTCATCCGAAAACCCTAATCCTTCGAAGGGTACGGATTAATTCTTTATCGAGAGTTCTGCTTTATTGTTTTGTGAGGAAGTGATAGGTTCCTGATGTCAAAAAGCTATTGGTATATTACAGTAAGTAGATAATATATTTTTATTGACAAAATGTAATGTCGAATCTTGGAAGAGATACTTTATCACGTTTTTAATTGTAAATTTTATGTTGCACATTCTTTTCACAAAACCTTAAGTCGAGACGTAGCAATGCAATTAAAGTCTGAAGTGTTTCCTGCAAGGTGTGAGTGGAAGAAACGAGAACGCTAACCAACTGACTCCGGGCTGAGTCTCTTGCGTCAAATGGTAGTAATTCAAACTTTTATTTGAGAAGGATGCAATATATTCATTTGAATGTCAATTTAAGTCCGGTACTCGAAGAGTATTATAGCTATTCAGTGCATAACTGTAATCCAACAGGAACCTTCGTTCATCGATATACACGAGTTCTGGATGTGCAATGCGTACATTATTAACTAGCACAAATCGTGAAAGAACGGATTACGATTTTTATGCATCTGATAATCAAGAACTTAATTGATGAATGCTGAAGGTGAACATTAATTGTGAGCTTTCAGCTTTATTGTTCCCACAATAGAGCCAAAAACATCACTATCCTTGATTCAACAATACTTGCTCGTTTTACTTCAGATTTCTCAAATACCCCTGCAGATTAAACGCATATATAATTTTTAATTTGAATTTTATTTCATATACAAACTAAGGAGATGTAAAATTAAACTATGTCGGTTCTGACATAGATAGAGAAAAAGTTGACTTTTCGAAATGTTAAAAAATTATAATTTTTACATAATTCTTTATTATTAGTCTTTTTTAATGCTTGAAGTCTCTAGTGACTATAAAAATAATAACAATTTTACAATTGGAATTTAATTTGCATAAATTATTTACGTGTTTCTTGTTTTTATGAATGTTTTCAACACATTTTTACTTTTATAAATTATCTACGTTGTTTATTAGTATCAATTCATATCACTACAAACTCTTCAACAAATAACAACATTTTTTCAAAATTTGATGTGCAATCATTTGAAATTTAATATACCATATTTTAAATTTCTACATCCGTACTAGAAATTTTAAAACGTACTTATACATTTTGAAGAATTTTTTCTGAAAATCTAATTTTATAATTTGTTTACTATCACATTTTAAATGTCTACATTTGCAGTTGAAATTTGAACACCACTATTGAACATTTTTAAGAACGGTATCTGAAATTCAATTTTACTTTTAAATTTCAACTTCCGTTTAAAATTTTTAATTCTTATCTTAAAATTCAAAATCATGTACATGAAAATTAACACATGTAATTATTTTCATGTAATTATTTCATTAATTATTTCACTTTCGATATTTAATGTGCAATCGTCTGAAATTCATTCTAAATTCCTTTTGAAATTTTAAATTTTTATCTTAAAATTCCAAGTCATGTACATGAAAATTAACACATGTAATTAATTTTCAAAACTTTTTTCGAAATTTAATCTGTAATCGTCTGAAATTTTAACTAATTCATTCTAAATTTACAAAAATTTTCGCAAATTTATAGTGTTTTGAAAATTTACAAACTGGGAAATTTACTCTCAGAGGAAACTTATTTTCAAGTTTAAAAGAATCGATTACAAACCACTTGTTCATGATTCGATATGAAAATTTGTTTATATTAAAAAATATTTGTTTGTTCAGAAAAAAGTTTGTTTGATTCAAACAAAATTTTGTTGATTCAAATAATTGTTCTTTGAAGCAAACAAATATCCTTTTGAGTCCACAGCAATGTAATTATATTTTTGGTTTAAAAAAAATTTTGTTTGAATATAAAAAATCTTTTTCTGAATTTTAAACGGCATGTAGCTTTTCAATTACTTTTGAAACCTACCAATTATGTATAGTAAATTTCAGAAAATTTTTAACAGTGCATTTCCTAAAACTTTGAACACAGCATAAAGCTTAATTTAAAAGTCATAAGACTTATTGTGTTTACTTCCACGAAATGGAAATGTAATTTAAATTTTATGCTTATTAAAATATTAACAAGAAACGAATTATCGTTCCCGCGTGCTAATGTTAAGAATAATCACGGTTATTCGAACCACACGGCGAAATATATGTGTGGAGAAGAAGAGTGACGGAAGATCCCGCCGCATAAAAGCAAGAATTGAATTAAAAACTGAATCGTCATGCCTCGGATAAATCCGAATTAATTAAGCTGTTTCAAGCGTGCATTCGTATATCTTGCTTACTTTTTTTCACTTGGTTTCTTTTCTTCTTTCTTCCATTTGTAGGTTTCAAGGTAAGGTAACTTAAAAGCAGGAGGAGCCTTTCGGTAGCTGATGGGCTAATTGACGATCCGAACCGTCTCTCCTCTACAAAAGGAGCTTTCAAGAATGGAAAGGATGGAACATGATCTTCAAATAATATTCAATGATGTGTGGATCCGAAGATAAAGAGAATTCTAGGTATTTTTAATCATGATATTGATTTTATTTTATATATATATA
>JBAGKK010051477.1:0-10037 GCA_037177015.1 Euceroptres primus
CCCTATTTTCTGCTCTTTTTCCACGCGATCTGATGTGATTCTTGTTGTTTCGTGCTGCCTTATATTTATGGCTGAGTTTGTACTTCTAAACAGCTCAACTTTCTCCTGTGAATCATCCATACACATGTAGAGTATGTTTAATTTAAAAAATTGTAAGTTTAATAAGTAATTGGTACTATAAAAGAGATTTTTTCATTAAAAATAATATTTAATATAAAAAATTAAGTTTTTCGGTAACAAAATTCAAAATTTTTGACATTGAGTGTACGACTGCTTAACCTAACGCCAAAGAAGTCATTAAAATGTAAATTGCGGTTTATGTGTTAATATGGAGGAAATATAATCCCAAAGCATTTAAGAAGGCGCTATATATTAAATTATTCCATAATTTGAATTTTATTAGTGATAATAATTCAATTCCTCATTTTTAAAATTGGCTAATTATCGTAGCAAGATCGCAGTCTGGTTCTTATTTTTTTCAAGCGTTGATAGCAGTGTCGATCAGCTGAGAAAACAGCTGAATATGCTGTGATTGGCTGAGACACAATGGTTTTACAAGTTTTGCCTACATTTACCGACAGAAAAGTAACTGCTTTCTTTACAGCTGTTTACAGCGTTTCCTCTCCTTACTTCATAAAAGCGTACATTTTCTTCATTAAATTAATTGATTCCTCCATAATTAGCTATTAAGTGTATGCGGAATTCATCAAAATCTATTGCTTAATTCTTTATCTCGATAATATATTTTTTTCAAAAACTCCTGTGATTTCATGATATTCGTTTTTCAATTATCAAGATTAGTAGACACTGTTTCTCCATAAGAGACCGTGTTAAATTAATATATTATCAATTACGAAACTATTTAGCAAAAAATTCTGAAATTTTGGTGCTTTTTTATTAAATGAAAAGGCGTCAATCCTCAAATTTTCAAAATTTTCTGTCATTTCCTTATGTCTCTCCAATTCCTCCTTAAGGGTGAAAATCAAAAAGTTGTAACTATTTGATTTTAAATTTTAAAAAAAGTATTTTCTTCAATGCATGCACGAAATACGCTGATTTTCGAGCGTATGAAGCGGGCCGGAATCTGCTGTTTTTCGATCGGTGCATATGACTCAATCGAAAAAATATGTTTTTTGCACGTTTTCAGAAAATTCTAAATTGAGAAAAAAATTTTTTCAATTTATAATTTTTGCTATTATTCACTAGCAAAAACTATACGTATAAAAAATTTGCCATAATTTTTAAACCAATAGGATATTTTTTTGAATTTTCAAATTAAAAAAGAGAACTGAAGATATTAACCAATTAAAAAATTTTGTTACTTTTTTCGGATGCCAACCCACACATTTTTTTCCCTTAGCTCAAACGATTCGATTAATTTTTGCATTTTCACTCCGCCCTAATGCATAATGTACTGTTAGATCAACATGAAACCTTTTTTTCTCTTCACATTAATGCATCTTCACATATAAATGCAAAAAGAACTCTATGCAAGATGAAGAAGTTCACTCTTATTTTATATTCATATTTTTCTTATTAAATGACAGACTTTATTTTTAAATTTAGTTTAAGAAAACATCAAAATAATAATGTGGTTGAAGTTTTGTTCGAATAAAGGATTGTGCGCATGTTATGTGACGCCTATTCTTGTAATTTTTGCGCCACCTATCCCCTTTGTGACGCTTTTTTCTTATCTTTTTAACATTATTGAGACGCTTAGCTTCAACCCCTACCACCCTTTTTGAGCGTCACGTAATATATACACGCTGCCTAACGAACGAGTACATTTTGTTTCTAACTATTATTACTTCCATTCAAAAACATACACCACACTTTAATATAAATAATAAGTATTACGTTGTAACCGTAGAAAAAGGTAAATTATAAAGAAAAATTTTTGTCTAAGGTAAAAGAGCAATTTTTATATCTTTATCCTAACTGCATCACCAAGAGTATGTTGCGATGTTACAAATAAGTCAATATTTCTTTCTGTTTTTTCGCAAAAATTATTTAAATTGTGACACATGATGTGAAGTGACGACTGGTGTACCAAGACATTCGACATGTATATCGGTGATTTCAAGACAATCAATCATATCCCTAATAATTTTAAATAAAAAGAGTATACCGGTATAATTTCTCCTGTCATCTAGTGAGCAAACATTAAATCTACTTCGAAGTGCAACCATATCAGAATCAGGAGGGGGATAAGAACCATTCTTCTTCCAGTGCAAAAACTTGATAAATCTTTTCTGGCAGCTCTCAATTGCATTTATGTATTAATATTTCTTCAAATGTGATGATCAGATCACCGAACCATATTCCAACCTTGATCTCACTAATGTCTGAAATTACGTTTTAATTGTGATAGTATTTTTAAAGTGTCTACACACTCTGAGTAAGAAACCAAGAGATTTGTTAACAGCCAACACTATATTATTAACATGAGAGCTAAATGTGAGGAAGAGGTCGATCGTTACTCCAAGATCTACCCTTTCAATCTCCACAACATCAATTGTCTATTTAAAATTAAATTGAATTTGTTTGTTGCGATCGTTTATAAACGACATGATTTTAAATTTTTCTCCATTTAATTTAAATCTATTTTCCTTACATCACTATACAAATGTGTCTAAATTACCCTTGAAGTAAAGTACACGAGTTGAGATATAAAATAGATAAATTAATATCAACAGCATACATTTAGTGAAAGCAATCAAGTGTTTTCAATAAGTCATTGATAAAGACAACAAACAATGTGGCCAAGATTTGACCCTTGAGAGACACCAAAAGTTGGAGTAAATGTTAAATTAACATCAACAGCATATATTTAGTGAAAACAATCAAGTGTTTTCGATAAGTTATTGATAAATACAACAAACAATAGAGGGCCAAGATTTGACCCTTGAGGGACACCAGAAGTTGGAGTAAAATATTGAGAGAAGAATACACCATAGTGAACAAAAGTCTCCCTACAGGATAAGTACGAGTGTATATCAGTCGTATAAATTAGATTGCAGATCTAATTCACGTAGTTTATCCATCAGTATAGCATGATCAACTTTGTCAAAAGCCTTAGACAGATCTATAAGTGACATCTACTTGATTACATTCCATAGTTTGCGTACGCACTAGTTGGGTAAAACATAACTGCCGCACTTATGTAAGGTTTTTCTTAGTACGGCAGATAAGAGGTTTGTCACGGTGGACCTTCTTGGAACAAATCCATGCTGCTGAGATGACAATACTTTAAAAACAGCAGGAGAAATTATCTCATAAATACAGATCTCAAACACTTTGGACAATCCACTAAATATTGATACATGTCTATAATTTAGGATATCCGATTTTTTCCAAACTGGAAAAATATGAGTAGATTTCTATATTTGCGGGAAGTAACCTGACTTTAAGGACAACTTAAATAATATTCGTAGCGAGTCACTAAGAAACTGAAACATCTCTTAATAATATTGCAAAGTATCTTGTTTGGACCCGCATAAACTTTATTAGGGAGCTTTTTAAGAGCTTTTATAATATTCTTAGATGTGATTTGTGATAAGTTACATGACGTTTGATATTCAGAGGTAGTATTTCAATTTGGCGATAATAAATTTGACATTTGATACTTGGGCGTATTCTCCCATTCTAGTTGTTGTAAAGTAGTTGAATTATAAACCTGAAAGAAAAACCTTGCAAATGCATTTGCAATACCGTTTATGCATTTACAATACAATTTCAACCCCTTCATATTTAATTATCCCTGGAATTCTTTCGAAATTTTTTTTACCAACTATTATTATTGTAGATTTGACATATTTAGTGTGACTGGAATTTTCCATTACATGTAATTTTGTTATTTTAAAATTGAATAATTGATTTTAATTTTTAATCTGAATTTAATTTACGAGCGAATTAAATTTTATTTCTTTTACTTTTCGTCAAGGTCAAACAATGTCAAGCGCCAGGTATTTTTGGTGCTCCAAAAATACCGAAAAGAGGATTAAATCTTCAATTAAATAATTGAGAAAACGATACGAGAATTTAAATTAATTATACACTGAAATAATGGTCTCGGCCAGATCCAGACCGCGGAGAGTGGGGGTTAAGGAGCTACGCTAAGTGATTAAGCCATTTACTTAATTACTTAATTAACGGTTGGAATCACTGACGCCGCCAAAGCATCATATTTCTAAGGTTTCATCTTATCCTCGCCATAAAACATTTTAAATAAATAAATAAAACATATGTAATAAAATTTTTTAAACTTCATAAGTAAAAACTTTTATACTTGTTCTTACACTCATTGTACTTACTGAAGAAAATTCTTAAATATTGTTTAATTTTTCTGCCGTCCCAGCAGAATGACCCCTTAATTAATCTTTATTACGTTTCAGATACCGGAGAATTTTGGAAAATCTGGCCACTCCAATAACTGGGCAGTATTAGTAGATACATCCCGTTTCTGGTTTAATTATCGTCATGTTGCTAACGTACTTTCTATCTATCGAAGCGTTAAGAGATTGGGTATTCCTGATTCTCAAATAATTCTAATGATAGCCGATGACATGGCTTGTAATCCAAGAAATCCAAGACCAGCAACTGTATTTAATAATATCAAACAGCACATAAACGTTTATGGAGATGATGTTGAAGTAGACTACAGAGGTTATGAGGTTACAGTAGAAAATTTTGTTAGGCTGCTAACTGGCCGTTTACCTCCTGAAACACCTAGATCTAAAAAACTACTCACAGACGAAGGTTCAAACGTACTGATTTACTTAACGGGTCATGGAGGGAATGGTTTCTTGAAGTTCCAAGATTCTGAAGAAATAACTAGTCAAGAATTGAGTGATGCTTTAGAGCAAATGTGGCAAAAGCGTAGATATCATGAAATTTTATTTGTTGTTGATACATGTCAGGCAAGCTCCATGTACGAGAAATTTTATTCACCAAATATTCTAGCTGTTGCTTCTAGTCTTGTAGGAGAGGATTCATTATCGGTAAGAATTTTCGAAACTTTGAAGTGTATGTGAATTAAGTTTTGTTCAAGATTATTTTTTTAACTTTAGCATCACGTGGATCCAGCTATTGGAGTTTATATTATCGATAGATATACTTACTATGCACTGGATTTTCTGGAGAGAGTGGAACCTTCGAGTTTAAAAATGCTAAATGAATTCGTAAGAATATATATATATATATATACATATGTGTGTGTATGTGTGTCTCCCTATATTATAAATGATGTCGCCGCCACCGGCGCTGTTTTAAGATTCCGGAAGAACGTGGATATATTTTGTACTAAAATAAATCTCTAAGCTAAACGTAAAAGCTCTAAGCTTGGCGGAGTATTTAAACTTAAATATAAAGCTTTACCACTCGGTCATCCTGAGTAGACTGCTCGTCCTCGAGCAACGCATATCGAACATAAAAGATACTTAAGACTACAAAAGATTACAAACTCAAAATTCAAACCATTGTGGTTTACATCTAAAGTAACTGTCCTAGTTATGGCCAGCCAATATACCAGTGGTGGCCACCACTGGTATTAGAGTTTAAAAATGCTCAAGCATTTAAAATTGGAGAGAATATTCCCGAGAATATTCTCAAAAGAATATTCTCCACTACAATGGTCAAGAACGATTTTATTGAGAATATTCTTGTGCTTGTGCTCGAAAGAAATATTTTCTCTTTAAAACTCTACTTATTATCGTCGAAATTTACGATTCTGACATTGGTGAAGACATTAAATAATCAGAATCGCTTGCTCAATGATAAAATAATTATTTGAGATCTTCACCAAAGTCAAAATCATTAATGTCGACGAAAAATGACAGATTTCGGCCACCACTGGTACCGCGGTCACGACCGGGACAGTTACCTTAGATCGCGAACTTCTGCGCAAAGGTTTTTCTTGAAGAGGTGAAGAGTTCTTACCCTCCTTTTCCTGATTAACGTCTTCTGATGGTGCTTCTTCGAGAAAAGATATAACTTCGACGTTTTTTCTGCTTCGTTTTCAAGGTCTTCCATACCAGAAACCAGTAGTTCTACGATACCATATGTGACCGTCCACGAAGAAAGGGACAATAACGCCCAAAAAATCGATTTTTAGTTTTTTACACCCACCAATAGTTTTTGAGTTGCTCTTTCATAATAAAAAGAAATTCTTTTATCTTCGAAATTTGAATTGTTATTAGACTGCAAAGTGAGCCCTGTGTTGGACAGCCTCTTCAATCGCTTCTCCTGTACAATTTAGCTCCCGGGCGTTAGAACCCTTTCTTCGTGGACGGTCACATATGTATCAGCAGGCAAGACCCTTGAGATAACTAGTGGATCTAAAGTTCTAAAATTCTTGGTCATTCAAAATCGGATCACGTTCTCATGATTGTGGCCGTCATTTTAGGACATATTGAGAATTTTCAGAGAATTTAAGAGAATTTTTTTTTGTAGAAATTTTCACAATTTTTAAATATATTATAAATTATAATTGAATTGTGACATGTTAGAAGACATGTCGTATTTTTCATTGACCCTCTATATGAAATCGTTGATAATATTTCATTGGCTATGGGGTCTATTTCTTAAGATCTACTTAGTTGTAAAATTAACTTTAAGCATCGGCAAACGTTTCGGGGCCCTCTTCAGTGCCAAATAGTAATAATAGTCATTCAATTAAGAATCACTAAAATAATATGAACTAATAATAAAAACATGCGACGACTTATTTAGTCAGGTTTTTATGGCAGTGATTGCTCAGGTAGTCGAAGAGATCCTCACAACGTTGGGCCGTGCGCGTGCGTGTGTGTGTGAGTAGAGTCGTGATATCCAAGCTCTCAGCAGGTTCCACTATCACAGTATGCACACGTCCCTTTATTACCTATGCTCAAGTACCCTTTAATAAACTTTACTTTTAAGTTATAAGACAATCACCTCACAAGGATTTTTTGATTTGTCTAATTTATTTATTTAACTATTTATTTATTTATAAATTGTTATTTTCACTTTAGTTGTACTAATTTTTTTTTGTAAAAACTTCGAGTACTTGAAAAATCGTTAAAATTAGTGGTTTTTTTATTCACACGAGCGAAAACACTGTCTCAAGTAAATTATATTTCACTTTCTAATTTTTAATAAAGCACACTGCACTTGTAATAATAACACATATAATAATAACCAAATTTGGTCACAAAACTTTTCGAATTGTTTAATTTTTTCATATTAATATAATATTAACATTTATTTCTACCTTTAGTCATTGCAATAATAAAGGTTTCGTAAAAATGAAACTACGAAGAAATTAAGTATTATTGAAATTTGATACCGAAATCTAATATGTACAATATAATAGTTGATAGATTTATTTAAAATATAAAAATTATGTACTTCAGTATCATAGAATTTTTTTGGAGGTTTAAATATATTTTCCCGGCAAGAAGGCTTGCATTGAAAAGGATTGGTAAATTTCTTTGTCCAATGGGGAAATGATAATTAATTAATACCTTTGGATTCCTTTTTTGTCCGCGGATTTATTACCCACCGAGAGGGAAAAATTACCTATTGGTTCGCCTGGATGGAGTTCAACCCAAAGGTGCTTGCATTGTTAATTTTTTTATTGTTTTTATTTCGGGCATATGTTAAGACTATTTTAAGACAAAAACGAACAAAATCGCTAGGCCCGTTTTCGAAAAAAAATTTTCTTAAAAAATTTTTTTTCAATATGTGTATGAATTTCAACCCAAAGATGCTTGCATGGTTAATTTTTGGTTTTGTTTGTTTAGAAGACATGTTAGTTTCCAATCCCTTTCAATGACGTTCGAAGAAGCGACGTGTCTCTGCAAAAATAATAAAATTCTGAAAAAAAGTTTAAATCATATTTCACCATAGGTATATGAGCGGAAATCAATCTTGACGAAGTAAAATTACCAATGGGTTGGTAACCATTATGTGTTTTTAAATGCTTTTTACTCAATAATTATTTCAAAAATGATAAATAAAAATAACGAAAAATACTGATGGAGTTCAACCCAAAGGTGCTTGCATTGTTAATTTTTTTTTTAGGGATATGTTAAGACTATTTTAAGACAAAAACGAACAAAATCGCTAGGCTCGTTTTCGAAAAAAAATTTTCTTAAAAAAATGTTTTCCAATATGTGTATGAATTTCAACCCAAAAATGCTTGCATGGTTAATTTTTGGTTTTGTTTGTTTAGGAGACTTGTTACGACTATTTTAAGACCAAAATGAAAAGAATCGCTAGGTTTATTTCTGAAAAAAATTATTTTTTTTATTAATTTAAGAAAAGTTAGTTTTCAACAAAATGTATGACCCTGTTGTACAAAATACTAATTATTGTTAATTGAAACCAGATAGTATCATAGAAAAGTTTCATTTATGATAAATGCATAACATTAGCTCAATACTAATTACAAGGATTTAGTATTATAGTGAATGTAAGCTGTTATATTCGCAAAGAGCGCGTAATAACCGAGAGACGTACTCTGGATGCTTTCTGGAAATTTTGTACTTACTCCTAGTACTTTTAAAATCGAAGTGCACTGATTCGGTCAAATTTTAGATGCTGATTTCAAAACAAAAATTGCTGCTTTCAAAAGGAGTTACATGGATTTAAACGTATCCATCACTCCTAAAGTTTATGCTGTTTTTTCCTCGTTGAAGATTTTTGTGAAAAACGCAGATGGGCTTAGGATTTTAAAGTGAACAAGCGATGGAATCAGTGCACTTCGATTTTAAAAGTACTTGGAGTAAGTACAAAGTTTCCAGAAAGCATCCAGAGTACGCCTCTCGGTTATTACGCGCTCTTTGGGAATATAACAGCTTACATTCACTATAATGTTAATTCCATGTAATTAGTATTGAGCTAATGTTATGCATTTATCATAAATGAAACTTTTCTGTGATATGATGTGATTTCAATAAACAATAATTAGTATTTTGTACAACAGGGTCATAAATTTTGTTGAAAACTAACGTTTTTTAAATTAATAAAAAAATTATTTTTTTCGGAAATAAACCTAGCGATTCTTTTCATTTTGGTCTTAAAATAGTCATAACATGTCTCCTAAATAAACAAAACCAAAAATTAACTATGCAAGCATCTTTGAGTGGACTGAAATCTCGGAGTAAACCACTATTCTTGAAGATGAATTCACAAAAGTGTTGAATTGTGTCTAAATTCTACCTTTTTGAATTTCGAAGGTATAATGTATAAACAAATTCGGAGCCTGGCCATGGGTTCTCTTCTTTCTCCGGCAGCAGCGAATTTAGTGGTGGAAAAATTGGAAAGTACTTGCTTAAGTGAACTAAAGTTTTGCCCCCCCCCCCTTTATTTCAGATATGTAGATTATGTCATTACAGCTGTTCTCTGAGAAAAAACACAAATTATCTTGGATAAATTTAATGAGTATAATCATAATTCAAAATTGACCATCGAAATAGAAAATAATAACAAAATCAGTTTCTTGGACACTTTAATTATCCGTGAAAATAATCATGTTAAAATTGGCAGGTCTCAAAAGAAAACATGGTCTAGCAAATATTTAAATTTCCACTCTTCCCATCCGAACTGTCATAAAATAGGAGTATTCAGAGGCTTGTTTTCCCATATGCTCCAAATTTCAGATCCAAAATCCAGACCCGGCGATCTATGTGGGTGAAACTGGAAGAAAATTGGAAACTAGAAACAGGGAACATAAATATTCAATTACCAATGCTAATAACAAAAATCATACAGCTCTTGTGGAACATTTTTTGGATACTGGTCCCCATTTCGATTTTGACAATACGCAAATTTTAGCTTATGAGAATAACAAATCTCGTCGAAAAGTTCTTGAAAATTATTTTATCAACAATCATGAAAATATTGCGGTTACTTTACGCTATGGAAATAACAGTTTCCCTGAAATTTATAAAACTATTTTAAATGAAATTTTATTTCTTTTGCTCATAATTTTAGAGCAATTTCTCTTTTTTGTAAACGTAAATTATATGAATACTTAAACATTTGAATTTTGCTATATA
>JBAGKK010051488.1:0-10037 GCA_037177015.1 Euceroptres primus
TCGCGACCGTGTTTAGTAGCGAAGTACCGGGTCATGAGTACCTGTGGGATGGATGGTGGGCCCTTTATAATAATAATGATAAACATCGTCAGAAGAATGTTACCTTTGATGTGGGAGACATAGTTTACATGAAAAATGCCACATCTGTACCAGGAGAATCATCAAAGTTTATAGAAAAATTCAAAGAACCTCCTGTTATAACCAGAACGCTACCCGCGGACACTTACGGCATTGCTAGCCTACGCAAGGATGGCTGAGGCAGAAGGTACGCTTTAACAGCTCATGTCAGCCAATTAAAAATCTGGAGAGCAAGTGATTCAGACGATTTAATAACACTCGAATCGGACTCAGACAACCCAGAAGATAAGGACCCAGAAGAAGATCAAAAAGACTCACAAAATAACGATGTTCAAGAAACTTCAGAAGAACCGGAAACCGAAAATGATAGCGAAATCAGACTGCGACCACGAAACATGAAACGACCAAATCGCTTTGGTTTTGATAATTCGTCTTTAAGGTTAGATCAATATGGAAAGCTCACGATTATTTAGTTATCGTCTTCATGTTCAGTTTAAAATTAACATAAATATTTCCAACCACTGTCTCGAGATCGAGCCAAACTTATAGGATGGCCGAATGTTAAGGACAATTCGTAATGTCACTAGCTAGGGATTTTTATGATTCGTGACGACCGATTCGATCTCAGCAGTGAGTATTACCTAGCCGATCCGTAAACATCCCTTGTACCATTTTACTTAATAAACTGTTACATTTCTTAATAATCTGTTCGTTGTACATTTAAGCCATCGCGTCACATTTACTTCTAAAAAAACCTTCGTTTAAGTTTCAAATGTTTGTTGTTTTTCTGCCAAAACAGTATGAATAAACGGAGAATAATCAACCATGTACAACACAGCAGGGCAGCGCCTCGCCAACGCGATGCCCGCCTATTCTAGAATGAATATCTCAAATACGCAGAGATATACGCTAAAACGGGCTGGAGTTTTCGCCCTCAAGGGTCACAAAATGACCTGCTTACTTAAGGATTATAGTTTCTTTTAATTAAAAACTTACAATGGCTGTCCTTAGGCCCTTTGGGGCAACATTCAATGTGGTCGCCCAGTTTTCGGACTGGAACATGTTTATTTTTTCACCAAATTAATCACCTTAAGCCTACGAAAAATTTTCACTTCTAACGTTTTTGAAATAAGCAATGGTCTAGTGGTCATTGATATTCTCTAGTGATTATGGTAGATTTTTCTCGAAATAACTGAAAATATAACACAGAAACGATGAATGAGGGATTAAAAAAAATATTCAATTTCTTCCAGGATTATCGGCATAGCGAATAAGATTTGTGAGAGGTAATTATCATTCTTTGATACCCGCGTCTTTTTCATGGAATTTCGAGGTTATGCGAACACTGCTATTTTACCAAGAATACTTTCTCTCCATGATTTTTTCCGTTTTTAAATCAGCAATTAGACTAGATTTTTGTAAAATGATTTTTCTTAAATAAAACTAATTGATTTTTAGATTCTGTTTCTCCTTTTGCAGACTCGCTTTCCAATAAACAGCATGACAAACAGCGGCTTTAATCGACGTCCATGGAAATCACTTATTCGTCAATGAACCTCTCCTAAAATGTGTGGACGAGTTATGCACTGAGACTAATTAATGCACCTATGAAGACAACTAGGATCATAAGCCTAATTATGTGAATGCCGAATTGCATTTCCCAAGCTAATAAGGTGTTCTTATGTTGCGCTTGACAACAGCAAACAGAAGCAAGCACCTTTCGGAATTTGATGACCTCAGCATATTATTATTTCATGCTTTTCCAGAATCGATAATTAAAATGTTTATTGGGGTTGAGAGTTGTCGGTAGGGTTGAATTATAATTATCCGTGAATGGATGATTATTTAATAATAATTCAGTCAAGTCGTATGATTATCTTCGACAATCTTCCCTGATAGTTGGTTCATAATTATTGATTATCTGTTATTGATCAGTATTCAGGATTTTAAATACTGATCAATGACATTTAATCAATTTGTTTGGTTGATTATTAGAAAACTCTGTTGAAATTTTCTGGAATTTATTACAGGAAATAATAATAGCAGCACCGATACTGATTTCCAATCGATGGGAAATGATAACTGAATTAATCTGGCCGCAAGTCTTTTCGCTAATGCAATCAGCGGAAGTAATCGATGTGCCTCTGGGTTAATTTGTAAGTTAATTTTAGTTCCAGTTCCATTGATAATGATGTTAATAAAAGTTAAATAAAATTATAGTAAAAGCCTTTTCTCGACATCTCTACTCTCTTTCTAGGAATGTGTGTACAATTATTAAAATTTTGGATATTGAATTTAGAAGAGGAATTTTACGGTGTGTATCTAAAATAATTATCACAATCAATATAAAATAGTCGTGTCATCATTTTCTAGCCGCACGCTGGCTCGAGAAAGTATATATAGATATACTCGCAACACAGTACGCTCACACACACTTGGAACAGACTCACGTAATACGCGCGACGTGTTTAGGCGCCCGCATGTATTGGTGTACAGGTGGAGTGCACATACTCTTCATTGTACTTAAAACATTGTTTGAATTATTTCTATATGATATTAAATATTGTTCATAAAAAGAAGAGTTTTATATTATGAGCAATGCCATTCAAACATTCATTTACTGAGATGTCTGATAATCTTTAAGAAAACTTATTACAATTGAAAAAAATAAATATGTGACTTTGCCCACAACAATCCACCCCCCTTTTATGATCGTCGTCCCCTGACGATTATATTTGTATAAGAAAGTATAAGGTTGATAACATTAAGTAACGGTAAGTATGATTTTAATCCTATACAAGGAATTGCAATGTCCCTTTCATTATTCATGGTTTTTGTTATTCTTAACATTTTCGAAGAACGATAGACATTAAGTAAGTTCATTTCATTCTTCTACTATTATAATTCAGCTATCATTGTATACATTCGTATTTAGGTCGTTGCTCCATTTAGTTTTGCTGATCAGGCACGTTTTCTGATAAGGGCTAGGAGCTAGAGGACAGTGTCAAATGTCCCTTGCAAGTCGCGGATCGCTGTAAGGGGCCAGTGATTCTTTACGCTCTATTAAGAGCGGTTCTTTCCACGATATGATAAATTTTTTATTTACTTTTTCCGGTTTTGAAATATAATCTCCCTTTTCCTGGTGGTCAAAATGAACGGTTTAGATTCCCTGAGAGTACCGCGATACGAGGTAGTGCGCAAATCGAAGTTGGTGGTAGGATTTCCTGCTCTAAAATTTTTGCGGGCAATTTTGAAGAATCACCTGGACCCTGTGTATGTCTCTATCTTGAATGCCACGGGGGCGCAGGGTCAGGACATTTGTATGGACAACCCACGATCTGTGTGTTTTGAGAATGTTCGTGATTGGTGGTCTTCCATGGAATTTTTAGCCTACGGCGTTCAAAAATTGTGGAACGTGCGGTTCGAAGAAACGCGGTGGCTTACGAAATCGGCCAATGATTTTCTTAACACGTAATTAATACAGTTAATTTTTTAAAGTGCTGATTAACACAGTTTCCTAGACGTGGTAACACTGTAATAAAATGGAATAGGCTGGTCAAGATGTCGATTTAAAATTCCGGTCAATTTAAAGGACTTATTATTTTGCTTTCTTATGTTCTTTTTAGTTATAAAATAGTTTCCAGACCAGTTGAGGCGATTAAAAATTTGTTCTTACCATTCAAATTCTCGATTATGAAATAATACTCCTAGTCATTTCCCAGTTTTCAAAATTTCCGGTTTTATGTACATTGTCACCCTGCAAGTGCTATAGTTATGATAATGCGAATCGAACCCCCTTTTAGAATGGAACCTAGGTGTAGTTCTGAGTTTATTATGTTCCAAATTCGCAATTTCCTTAAGTTTAAACCTCTTGAGCTGAATCATTATAAATTAGAAAAGGTTGAAATTTGAATAATGTTGTATTAACAAAATTTAAAATTAGTTGACTTTTATTTTAATCAATTTTCATTGTATAAATTCAAGGGACCCCTTGACACTTGATTGACTGGTTGAGTCGGTTGATTTTTCCGGTTGAGTACATTCCAACTAAAAACCGTAATAATTTGGAAAAATTTCAAAGCGGAAACATTTTAGAATAATTTCAATAAATCTTTGAAAATTAGAAAATTTAAAATTAACACAGCGTTTAAAATTGTATGTTTTTAGGTTTGAATTTGTATCATTAACAGTATTCTGGAGGACATTGAAATAAGTGTTGAATTTGGACGGCTTACTCCATTTTTCTTTTTAATGGAATTTCACATGGTTTTCTCATGAGGAATTTAACGTTTTAGGGAATTTTTTACGGTAATTGTTAGTTATGTTTTGCGAAAATTTCAATCTTTGGAACCCAATTTGAATTGGTTTTCAACTTAAAGCCGTTAGTCGACTATTAAAATTTTTGAAAACTGTTAAGTTTGGACGTATTAAAATTTGAATTCTTTTAAAGAATTGAGACTTGAAACCGAAAACTTCTATAAGAATTTGTTACTCATAATAATTTGATAATTGTGTCCGTCTACATTGATTTTCATATTGAGGGCCATGTCGTGTGTATTTTTTTTTTTTTTTTTGGGATAAGTTGATAGTTTCTTTTCATTAGTACGTGTCACTTGGACTTTTTAGAAATACCTAATTATAATTCAAGAATTCCAAATATTAGAAGATTTTTGACAAATTCCAAAGGTTTCCCAAAGGTTCTAAAAATTTTGAAGACCTTTTTTTTAATTCTAAATTAAAATAAATTTTAATGGTTCCAATGTGGTTCAGGTATCGGATAAGGTATCCGACCTGGCAGATTTGCGACTTGCCAGTACCACGAGCGGGTTGCCACGGACTGGGTTTAGAGCTAAGAGGGCAGACAGTTCCTGAGCATAAGCACTTCACTTGGTGCCAGGAATATACATGGGACGACGGCATGCAGTCGTTTTTGAAACGAGGTTTCTGGCAACCGGTAAGTCACCTGTCTGCAGAGACAACGGTTTTGTAAATCTTGTTAATTAGAATTTTTTATATTTAAATGGTATCGTTTTCCTTATGGCTAAAATTTCTTGTAGACTAGTTTGGATCATCCCCTTCGGATCCCTATTAACCAAGCAAAGGTTAACTTTATCTCATGACAGGATGTCGCCGGCCCCTCAAAGAAATTCGCAGCTCTTCCGACCAATTTCTTTCAACAAGTCTTCATTTCGGCGCATCGGGGTGTCATGTACGTGCTAGTGCAGCATTTCGATTTAGCTTCCGAAGAAATTGGAAGGGAAGGAAAGGAAAGGAATTGGTAAGTTGGTTATTGATTGTACAATTTTCGTTTCAGTACGGGGATACGTCAATTGTAATGGTTTCTATTTTTCTTTTAGAGTGTTCAGTTGGATGTTAAATACCGATGTGTGGCCTGCTACTCTTGTATTCGCGCCCGGCGCGACAAAGTTCCTCCTCTTCATTATTGATGGATGTCGCGTGAAAGCTGTAAGATTCCATTTTTAATTGATGGAATTAGTCAATTTTAATCAATTTCTTTAATGAATTTCAACTAACCAATTCCATCAATTGAAATCCACTGTAAATTATGTAAATCTTTGATTAATTTTAACCTCACGCCAGAAATTTGCAGCATCGAGGAACAGAACTCGCGACGATAACCTAAGACCCTTATCCTTTGACAAGCCCCGCGTTTGAAGGGCCAAAATAGCGTAAAGTATTAGTAGTGAAAAATATTTTGATTTCTTGGTAATAGAAATCCTGTTCTGCGGAAGGTTTTAAAACAGAATGTTCCTTGAATACAAGGAACAAAAATGGTTGTAATCACGAAATTGTCAGAGGTAAAGAGTTATGTGCTCTCTTTGGAAACACATTCTCTTTTCTTTAAAAAAAAAAAATTTTCTTTAATTGGAAAACGGCAATAAGTGATAGACAGTAATATGGCACAACCTTTTTGATAATTTTACTTATAAAAATTACTCCGGTTCGTCTAATTCGAATATTTAGTCGTTTTTACGTAAGGATCGAACTGCGATTGTTTCTAAAATTGCAAGAGTTCTCGATGAAAAGTTTTGTAGATTTTACTAAAATTTTTTATACTGTTTTTCAAGACTGAAATTTGGGGGCAGGATTCATCTGATGGACTTGAGGTTCGATGTAAGTTATTGAAGTTGAAAAATTTTGTCTTGTCACGCTTGAGTTCATCAATACTTAAACTTAAAGTTCTCAGGGAGTAGTGCGATCTCAATGTACTTAAGTTGCATACAAAGAATCTAAAGTTCTTGGAAATTCGGTTGTATATAGTACATTTTCAGCTCTTACGTAATTTAAGTGTGAACGAACGTACTTATAACTTTTGTTGTGTTGTCCGGTACATGGACTACTGCGCTTTAAGTGCATCCGGAAGTGTGTAAAATAAGTAAAACAATGTAAGTAACCGAGAAAGCCTTCTGTATATAAAATATAAAGCATTTACACGATTCTTTACTATGCGTTGTGTGTTTTTGAATTTATCAGTTAGATTCTCCGGTTTTAATAATTTTAATGTAAGTGCTTTTGTTGCACTAAAAGTAATATTTTCTTATCACATTGTAAGCAAGAATTACTTGTTGCAAGTAAATTGATTATCCAGTTATCTCTCTGTCTCTTACCCAACTGTTGCCGATCCTGCGTTTTGAATGTCTTTTAGGCTACTAGAGGGATTGACACATCCTCCGTCCGTTATTTGGATAGCAAAAATTTTAAAATCATTATTAGGTTGTTTTAGGAAATGCCTAACGAGTTACCATACATTGTTGGCCTTATTACCGGTCACAGTGTTTGTGTTAGGCCCTCCTTTTGTATTTCTAATTTTTACCTTTGTTCATGATGGCTGAATTATGATTCTACTATATTATATTTAAACGCTTAGCCGATGCTATATAATTTTGCTATGCAATGACCTTAGTATAACTATAATGCGGTGGCTATAACCTAGATAACCTAGAACTTAGTGCGAATTGTTTCCTAGAAACAAAAGACATCAAGAATTAAATGTTCAAACGATATGCTCTCAGCCGTATTTCTGGCGATGGGCTTATTGTTTTAATTTTTGTTCTCTTTTGTTTGCAGTTATTCATTATTTATATTATTTTTCAGACAATTCTAATTCTAACCTGAGGATCTATTACATTGTCTTTATATTGTTTTTAATGGAACGTTTTTATTTTTCACCCTAGAAAACTTTGAACATTCATATAGAAACTTCTGCTTTCGGGAACACTTGAGCGCACTTTCACTAGGACACATTTAAACTTTGCGGTGGTACACTGCTTGAGGGGCAAGTGAAGTTACAGATACTTCGTGTTTCTGTTCCTGGGCTTTCCTTACTTCTCCCGATGGTCCAGGTATTGGAACTTCATAATGCACCGGAAGAATTATTTGTTTTCCTACGACGGCTGGTTGTTTTTGGCAGGAACATAGTGCTCTTATGGCTCGAGTGAGATGATGCCTTGCGACGTACGTGCAAAAAATTATGCCAACTATTGCTAATCCACCCAGGGCCGTGTGTGTTAAAATATAATGCTTCTGCATACTGACATGATTGGTGCTCAATACTTTCCACTGATTTTCCAGGTCTAGCGAGGTAGAGTCAGCTTCATCTCCTCTCCAAATGGCTGAAGATTGTGCGTCCTTGGTGAGTTGAACCTTTGCTTTTATTATTTCTGAGTTTTGTTTTAGTATGGGTGAAACATTACCTAGATCTAGGTTGATTTGTGCGTTATATATATATATATTAATCTTAAGTTTCGATCTTGTATTACGCTAGGAACATAAGAGTGAGATCAACTATCGAGATGATTTCGGAAAGCCTAATAGGTTTAAGTAAATTTAAATGAAATTGATAAAGAGATGTTGATCTTTCACTCGAAATTAGGTCAAGCTTGGGGCCCAATTTTAATAGTCCCGAGTCTGTGTAAACTATTGATTTTCTCCGAGGGGTCATGTGACCGACTCGCCGATCTCCTATTGGTCGAATGGGCTTCGCACTTCTTGCAGTAACGTCCCTTTTCGATCACTCTTGTTCGGGGATCACAGACGTGCAGACCGTTTTAACATTTGATCCAAATTATACTTAACTTAATAAAACAAGACTGGAACACTCCCATAGGATGTCTGAGGTAAGGTTTTATTCTCTTTGGTGAGCGTTCGATTATAGAATCGGTAATAAAATCTGAAACGTTTCTGTCGGGTAAATTTTGAGTTTATGAAAACCGTCACATAACTTCTTCCAATTTTTAGAGAGTGCGCCTTTTTACTTTCGTTTGATAAAAAGAGTTAATTTTGAACTAGATTTTGTTTGCTTGTGTCACCTCGGTAATTTGTTGATATCGGGATATTGTAATTATTGAAATTAAGTGAATTAGTATTGTGTAGAATCAGCCTTCGGGCGACGTGGCGAGAATCACGAATTTTTTGTTTTACATGTAATAGATCTCTCACATTTATGTTAAATAAACTACTGCCGTACATGAGGCAAATTAATAATTAAATGAAAATTGGTCCTTCTAGCTGTTTTGCTCCTTATAAAACATCCCCACTCCCTGAGTATAAAAATAAATTTATAAATTCCGTTATCCGCCGTGGATAACTGGCACCCGGTATTTTGATTTAAATTTTATCTAAAGTATTTGTATATTGTCTGATTTAAAGAATTCCCGAATTTTGATTTTATAAAGAGTATAGTCATTTACGTGTCAAGTTTGACCAATCTTCATCACAATATATATATATGCCTGTGGGTCTTCTCTTAGCATTATGACGGATAATGTTAGACTTTCCGCCTGTAAAACACATCCTCTTGCCATTTGTATGAGATCAGTGTTGTGAATTCTCATTTCTCTTGTAGTTTCGCCAATGGAAGATAAATAGGCTTTTTCCGTGTTAACTAGGGAATACAGCCACCCACCTAGTGACACAAGTGGAGGTCCAGTACGGTTGTTTATTAAAAGATATGCGGATGACACAATTTCTCAGCGTTTCTATCGAAGGATATCTCATCAGTTCCACTTCACAACTTTTGACCAGAGCGGCATCATAAATGGCTTCGGTGGAATGAAATAAGTATCTTCCTCTTATTAGATCGCCGGCTTGTAAAATGTGTTCCGCTAGATGGAGGTAATGTCGCTTATCCACATCCATGGCTAGGTATCTCGTGCGAGGTACTAGATATGCCCGGCCTATTCTATTGGTAATGATTCGTTGAATTATTGGTATCTGATGTATCTGGTACAGCTGATATTTTGTTCTTTCCAGCAGCGGGATATCCAGGGCCACCATCAATCGCTCCTTTTTCATATTAAGGGAGACGGCTGGAATGCGAATCAGGTCTTGCAGATTGACCTGATGAAATGCGATGGCAAACTCCATGTCCGGTAATTGGTCCTGAGTCTCTCGGGCAATCTGCATCAATTGCTTGTTTGTGATCAGCGAGGGATACAGTTTTCCTTCCTGCGCGGCATGGATGACCGTGAATAGCTGCTTCATTGACCGCTGGTATTCATCTATGGCAGATTTCAGTATAACCGAAGTCTTCTCCTTGATTATGCTGCAGTTCAGCATTGCTCGATTCTCGCTTATTTCTGTTAAATTGGTTGTCATTGTAGATAGTTGCTGTTCCAGTTGTTTCAGTTGTTCTTCTCGTTGCGTTGCTAATTGATGTAATTTTTGTAATTCAGCTCTTCAATAGCAGCTTCGTACCTTTCTCCGCCTTCATAATTTAAAACTCCCATAGCACTGGTCAACAAAATGTGACCTATGTGCTCATGGAATGAGATACATCATTTTCAGAGTAGTTTTTTATGCTGAATCCGAATCAATGTCGAAGAAATTTAAAAAAAAAATAGGGCTCAGGCTATCATGGTCCGAAAGATACATGGCAGAGAAGTTGTCTCTTTCTACGGAGTTGCCAATTTGACGACTTACACGTACTTGAAGCGAAT
>JBAGKK010051499.1:0-10037 GCA_037177015.1 Euceroptres primus
ATATTTGATACTCAAATTGTATGCTCAAAATTTGATGAAAATGATTTTTAAATAATATTTAACCCTTTAACCGCCTCTGTTGCAGCTGAGCAACGTTAACTGTTTTCAATTTTCTTAAATTTTCATGTAGTAAACTTAGAATTCTGCAAAATAAATACGTGAGTTAGATCAAAGTGGTCTATTTCGCATTTCGTAAGGTGGTCATAAGTTATCGACTACTTAATAGGAGCCGAGAAAACTCCAAAAATTAAAAAAAACTTTTAGTGCAGAAAACAGTCAAAAATAGACCATATGTTATTCTTGAATTTTTTCAGAATTTTTAGAAAACGGATTTTAAGCTTAGCCGTTAAAGGGTTAAATACGTTTCCTCTGAAGTGAAAATTGTATAATGAAGTGTATTTTTTTAGGCGACTAAGAATCACTAATAATCGAGAAATGGATTCTCTGAGTGGTAACAAAGTCTGGGCTTAATGTCTCTGTTTAAAATATTTTTATCAGACCAGACATTTACATATCTCCATGAATCATATCATGAATTCAAACACCAATACAATCAATGACTCCGAGGTTTACTCGGAGTCATTGATTGTATTGGTGTTTCAATTGATGATATGATTCATGGAGATATGTAAATTTCTGGTCTGATAAAAAAAAAAAAATGAAGTGTATTAAAAATTCTATATACATACATATACTTACAGTATTTTTTGTGTTCACTTAAAATATATTTTAGTATTTTCTTTTACTATCTTTAAACAGTTGCTAATGCAACATTTAACAGAAAATTGGCAAAATTGCTAATTTTGGAAATCTTTTACTATCTTTTAACAGTTGCTGATGCAACATTTCACAGAAAACTAGAAAAATTGCTAGTTTTCAATAATCTTTAACTTTCTTGATGTTATATTTAACATTTTCAACAGCTTGATATAATTTGAAACAATATTATTTTGTATAAAAAAATTGAAATGTTTTTGGAAATTAAAAATAGAATCTGGAGAACTCATGGATTTTGATGAAACTTATTTTTAATGTAAATCAAATGTAGTCAATAAAAATAGTGTAAAAATAAAAGGCATGTACTTAGTGAAAGATCTAGCAGCGGAAATTGCGGAGAAGAGAGGGTCAAAATGTCGATGTAGGGATGTAGGGGTTGGAGGAAATGCCAAAAGGAAATTGGTCAGAGCGTGCTTATTTCTTAGGAAATTATCCTCGCATATTCCAGAGCAATGACACGATGTTCTACAAGAATATTCACTCTCTTTCTCTCGTTGCTAAAATGTTCAACCCCTCTTTTTTTATCTCCTCTCTTCATTACCTCTTCCTATTTCTGATACTGTCTCTCCTTCTCACACTATTAAGAATCATCTCCCTGTACACACACACAACCTCAAAATTAATCAAATCTGTATCCTGATTTATAAAAGTCGAGAAAAATAGGCCCAATTTTAATATACAAAATAAATAACTATATAATTCTTAAATAACGCAATTGAAAAAAAACGTACTAAATAGAATTGTAAAGAATATTTCCAGGGATTAAATTAATCATTAAAATTGAATAAAAATTATGACCTGTCTAAAACAGAAGAAAAACACAAAAATCCGAATAACTACTTCTGAATAAACAATTAGGACTTTCAAAATAATCAATATGAAACTTTGATTAATATTTTGAACTTTACTGTACAGAGTGAATATGCGTAATGCCTTCCTCTCTTTCCTCTTCCTCCTTTTCGAAATAACGAGTTGACGGAGAGTCAACATGAAAAATAAATTGGTGAATCCATATTGAACGAATACTTTTTATTATTTTTTCTTCTATTTCACTCAGGAAAAAGAAATCTGGAATCAACAAAATTTTTTTTGCAGGAAATAAATAATTCTATACTGAATTGTACCTATCAAATATTTCTTTGCTGCAAAAAAGATATCACAGGAAAACGGTGATCCTCAATTTAACGCTGAATTCAAACTAAAATTGAGTTGCAACAAAAATGAATCTTTTCAAAGAGATATTGTCAATTTTGATCAGTGTAGAAATTTGTAGGTGTTTTTAATTTTTAATTTTCGATTTACTAATCAGTAGATCAACATTTTTTTTGATCCACTGATGAAAAACTGATGAAGAAAAGAAATTTGTAGGTGTTTTTAATTTTTAATTTTTGATCTACTGATCAGTAGATCAAATTCTTCTTAGCTACTGATGAAAAACACCTTCTACAGAAATGAATCTTTTAAAAACAAATGAAATCTCAATGAAAAATGTAATTGTTTTAAATTATTCAAAATAAGATGCAACACAATATACGCCAATGGTTTTCTGTGATTGTCATCGAAACAATATGCAGACTTAAGACGAGAAATATTATATTTCCAACCAAACTGATATATACTTAAATTGGCAATAATATGTTTATTTAAGTATTTGCCAATTTGGTAAGATTACGATATCCATGGCGACAAATTTTTAATGCAGATTCCGATAGGATTTTTTGCGAGAAATACGAATCTAAAGTTTTAAATCGATATCTCGCATAGTTTTCGACATATCAATTTTTTAAACTAAACGGGACAACACAAAGGGAGGGCGGGGAGTGCCTTAGTCTCGTCGTAATTCCCTGTCTACCTTTAATTTATCACAAGTGTTTCCATTATAAACTGATATTCAAATTATCCTTAAAATTCCTTATAAAGTGAAGTAAATGAAAAACAAAAGTTAACAATTTTAACATAAAAAATCGATATCTCGAAAACTATTTGAGATATTGATTTAAAAGTTTCAGATCCGTGTTTTTCACAAAAAAATCCCACCAAAATCCATATTCAGAAGTTATGTAAATTAAAAACAAAAGTCAATAATTTTAACATAAAAATATTCGAGATATCGATTTAAAACTTTCAGATTCGTGTTTCTCGCAAAAAATCCTATAGGAATTGGTTGGAGAAAATGTCAATCAAAAATATTATTGTTGATTTAAGTATTTATCGAATTGATTGGAAGAAATGTTTCTTTAGATGCAAAAGACAAAGGGAACCGTTCCAAAGAAATATTTTTCTTATTTATTTCTTTGGTTGAATCAAATTTTTATTTGAAATCATTTACTTCACACTGATTAGCTAAATAAAGATTTCTCTGACAGAAATAAATATTTAATTGCAATATTCGTGGTAACTCTTAATATCCAAAAATATCTTTTTTGACCAAAAGAATGAATTAATTAAATATTGCTTTCATTCCCAGAAACATTAAACATTAAATTGAAGTATGGATAAATTATTCTATTTAAATAAAGTATTATCACTATATATGACGTTTAAAAATGAATTAATTAAAATAAAGAAATATTTCTTTGAGTTCAAAAACAATATTTTAAGAAGCAAGGTTTTTCACGTCAAAAATCATTCTGTTGAGTTTTTTCACATTCACTGTAAAGTATTTGTGACAAAAAAATATCACTAAATATAGTTTTAACGATTATTAAACAATTTAAATGTTTTATATAAAAGACAATGAGATTGTTTAATTAAGAAAGTTATCATGTCAAGTTTAAAACAATAAGTGCATATAAACAGTAAATTGTACACATAATAAAAGTCAGAATTTTTAGGGTAGCAACCTGTTGCTAGGAACCCGGGGAACTCTTATCTCAAACAAGTGTTGGGTTCTGAGCAATCTCGGTGCCTTTCTTGTCTGGAAAACCTTTCGTGCAAACTCTGGCGAACCAATCTGTCTCTATTCCCTTTTTTTTTCACCTCTTATCCTTCGTTTCACTTGGCTACGCGTTTCACTCATCGTCGCTCTTTTATCTCTCTCACACTCATGTCAAGAACCGCCACCGGAAATCTAATAACGAGCAATCGAAGAGCAGTTGAGTAAAGACAGTTATACCCTCATGAAAGTGGTTCCTATACCAATTCACCTTTCTGTATTTTTTACACGAGAGAAAAAAAATAAAAGAAGATTTGAATAGAGTAAATATGGGCGAACAGAAATTTTATATTTTTACACCACTTTTGGAAACTCATCATTAAAAAAATATATATTTTACAAATTATGCAAAATCAAAATTTCAATGCTGTTTAAAATATTAATTATCGGTGACGCTAACTCTTTCGCGGGTTTAAACTTCTAAAAAATATTTGATAAAATCTTCGCTTTCTCTAAAAACTTTTTGAAATTCATTTTTTAATAAAAACAAAACTAATACACTCTCATAATATGTAATGGGAATGTAAAAACAACAGAAAAAATTAGAGATAAAATTTATTACATATAATTTTTTAGAGGAATAAATTCTTATTCAGACAACTTGTTTTTCAAAATACATGTGTTGTCATGGAAAATCAAAAGAAAATTTAACCGACATAAATTAATTTAATTTGGGTGAAGTTAATTTTTGTTGCGGGTAATTTTTACCACGGAATCGAGGTACAATTTATCCTTCGTTTTTTCTGTGTAAGAAAACTACTCTTTTTAAATAATTTGAGAAAATTTCTGTATTGTTAAAAACATGAATTATCGGTGGCGTTGACTACTCTGCGGTTTAAACTTCTAAATAGTACCTATTGATAAAATTTTCGCTCCCTCTAAAAACCTTTTGAAATTCATTGATCAATAAAAAAACGACAATTTTACAGAAGAGGGAAAAAATATTCTCAACAATTGAAATTACAATTATTATAAGTGAAGCTGACCAATTTTTGTCCATTTCTCCAAGTAATTTCAACGTTTATTGGTTCTGGTCAGTGATCCAACACTTATTAGGCATTTGACAGGGACAAAACTACTCGCTCAAAGACGAGGAAGAAAGAATGGTGAAAAAGGAGGGTTGAAGAAAAACACTTGACTGTGTAGTAGGGTATATATTAGGGTGTGTCAAAAAAAAACTTTTATTTTTTTTGGTATGCTGTTAGAAAAAAACTCTAATTTCTTAACTTGAAGTTTTATTCAATAATTATACCGTAACTAAGTCAATTTTCAATCAAAAGTAAATGAATTTTCAACCAAAATTAATGAATTGAATTTTCAACTAAGGTAAATGAATTTTCAACCAAAATTAATGAATTTTCAACTAAAATGAATGAATTTTCAACCAAAATTAATGAATTTTCAACTAAAATGAATGAATTTTCAACCAAAAGCAAATAAATTTTCAACCAAATTGCCAATTTTTCAGAAATTAAACCGTGGTACAGGGACTTCTAAGATATTTTCTAGAATAACGTTCTTAATTTAAATTTAGAAATTATGAAAATACGTGACTTGCATACAGTAAAAAAAAAAAACTTAAAATTGTTACACCTTAAAATGGTTTGGATTAAGTTTAGTAAAATTTGTCTGAATTTAAGCAAAATTGATTTTAAGTAAAATTTGTCTGAATTTAAGACTCAATTCTGAAATTCAGGTAACGTGGTATTAAATTAAGACAGAATTTTACTGAATTCAATCTAAACCATTTTAAGGTGTAACAATTTTAAGTATTCTTTTTTACTGTCAATTTCTACATTTTCACACAGGAAAAATGTTTCAACAGAAAGAAAGTCTTTTCTCTAAATAATTGTTTAGTTTCTTCAGAACTAAGAGTTTTTCGTTTTTCTCTCTTTCTCTCTTTGCCAGTAGTAAAACAATTTTTCATGAAAGCGTACTGGTTGCAACTCAGTTTCTTTTAATTTTTCATTTCTGCATTAAAGTTAACGACTGCGGAAACCAACGTTAAGAAAAAGAACTCTTTTGGCGATATACATTTTCATATAAATTCCTCTATCCGTGTCTTGAAGAAAAATTTAAAATTAATGATCAGGTTCTTGACGAAGCTTCTAGTAGAATTCGCATGTCAGCTTACTTTGGCGCGTTTCTGTATTATACGCCAGAGACCCAGTTGTTAGGTTGAAGAAAAAATTTCCATAAGTTCAATAACCTTCGGAATCTTGGAAGAAACTGACACTATTATGAATAAGGCGAAAAAGGTTAGGTAATTCTTTCAAAATTCATTACAATTAACAGTGAGTTTATTTTCACTCATTTTATAAACCATTATAAAGCTATTAATTTTGAATATCATTAAATATTAAAATATTATACTGTGATCTTCAAATCTTTGTTAAAAGTTTAAATTTGAATTTCAAATTGTTTCACAGTTACTTTTAGTAAAGTTAAAATAAAAATTCATTCTTTTGCATGGATAATATATTTAGGATTATAAAATATTTAAGATTAATTTAAGACAAATTGTAAATTCATAGTGTAATTTACAATTAGGCTATTTACCCTGTAATTGGCTTCGGCTGTTGGGTATAATACTCAATAAAAAAAAAATTATAAATCCAATATGATAATTATTATCATATCAAATTTATGTTCTTAATTCTTAATTTCATCTTGTGTAATGAACTAATTTTTATTATATCGATTGCTCTGAAAAGACAATTTAAAAAGATACTTTTTTGTCCAATCGAGGAAAGAGACTGTTAGAAATAAAGGTTTGATGACAACAATCGAGCAGTGAATCATTTTTCTATCAATCATGCTGTCAAGATTTGATGTATTTCGTTTTCAGAACTGTCTCCATGGAGTTTGCTTTACTTTCTATTGACCAGTCGCGTCAGTCTTTATGTTCAGCCACACAGAGAAGATTGGCAGCATTATCGTTCATTGTTCAAACTGAGTAGTTCAATCGGAAAGGCTATTTCCTGCTGACTGCATAGTGTGCGAAACTAGCGTAGGCGATGATGCAAACAGGCAAAACTGATAATTAATGCAGTTAGAAAATTCCAAAGAAAATAACCGTATCTGCATTTTGAACCTGTCATACTTTCCTGAATCTAAAATAAAACTCATAAGAATGATTACCAAATAGTTGACCATTTTAAGTCTCAATTATTTTACAAATTACCTTTGATAAATAATTTTTTTCTAAAAATATCTCAGCAGAATCCAATAACTATTATTTTATAAATGCGTCACGCATGTGTCGCATCTGGAAATCAAGATTTGGTCCACATATGGGGAATGTCCGTCAGAGCTGAAGTTGTAAGAAGTAGGGAACGAAATAGGAGCCAAAAGACAGTTTGATGTCGAAAATATTCGCTTGCAACATGAAGGCATAGAAGTTATGTAAAAATCGAAGAATATCTTTAGCAGAGGTGTGTCAAGTTTCCTTTGCACGCGGTGAAATAACGATTTTCTGCCATAAGGCTCGACGCTCGGGCAGTGCAGAAAGATAATACAATTTAAGATCAATCCTCCCAAAGAAAATCTCAAAAGTTATCATTTTGACTTGTAATGCGGATCACTTTCTATACTAGCAGTTATTTTTTTGACAAATTTTATAATTGTAATACGGATCACAGCGGTTGAATAGTTCAATTTTATGGGAAATAGGGGGACATATTTTCGAAAAAGGGCATTTTTTTTTAAAAAAGCAAATTTTTTTATTAAAAATACGACGGAAGTGAATAAATATTAATAAATGAAATGTTTATATGGAGAAGCAGGAAAAAAACCAAAATTAATTTCAATGCATTTAGGAAGAGACAGCAATATATGTCTTAGAAAAAATTAGTTTCAGCCAAAATTATTTGTCTAATAATAATAAATATTTGGAATTCACTAGGAATACTTCAAAATTTACCTTAAATACTTTGAAATAATAATAATTATTTGGAATTCACTAGGAATACTTTAGAATTCACCTTAAATTCTTTGAAATTCTTTGGAATTCATCATGAATTCATTGGAATTTAATTAAGAATGCAAGATGCATGCAAGATTATAAGACGTATCTTGCATTCAAAGAATGCAAGATGAATTCAAAAGAATTCAAATAATACCAGGTGAATTCCAAGGAATTCAAAGAATACAAGGTGAATTAGAAGAATTCAAAAGAATTTAAAGAATTCAAAAGAATCCAAAGAATTGAAAAGAATTCAAACAATTCAAAAGAATTCAAAGAATTGAAGAGAATTCAGGAACAAGTGTACACCTGAATTCAGTAGTGGTTAACCCCTCGTTGGAATTTAATTATGTATTCTTAGGGATTCTTCGAAATTCATCTTAAATTCCTTGGAATTCACCTTGCAATCTTTGGAATTCGTAATGAATTTTTTAGATTTGAGAATGATCTCTTCGGAAATCGCCTTGAATTCTGAATGACTCCAAAGACTTCCTGGTGAATTCCGAAGAATTCGAAAGAATCCCTGGTGAATTCTAAAGAATTCTAAAGAATCCCTAGTAATTTCCAATTAATTCATGGTGAATTCCAAAGAATTCCTGATGAATTTCGAAGAATTCCAAAGAATTCATAATAAAATGCCAAAGAATTCCAAAGAGTTCATCGTGAATTCCCAGGAATTTCAAAGAATTCAAGGTGAATTTCAAAGACTCCCAAAGAATTCATAATTAAATACCAAAAAATTCCAAAGAATTCCAGAGCTTAACAGCTCTGTGAAGCTTCACTTAATGGACTTACGGCTTTTTAGATACTGCGCATAGGTTCAATATTAATTTTAAATAATTAAATTAAGATATATTTCATCTAAAATACAAGTAAATATTTCAGATAAAGTACACAATTCTCAAATGTATTTCAAACAAAATACAAAAATACATAAATGTAGTTTATATTTTATTAAAAATACATTGGCTAAATAGTATTTTTCCTGCAAAGTATTTCAACTACTTTGTAGCGATATACTAGTATTTTGAGTAGTGGATTTCAAATATTTTGTGTCCAGCTCTGTTGAGTAAATTTGATGAAATAATAAGTGAATAGAACTTTGTAAATAAAGTAAATTAAAAGTTTTTTAAATAACGATACAAAACTTTTAAACCATATTCAAAACTTTATTTTTAAATAATAAAAAATAAACTAATGATAGTTGACAGAAATATCCATTTTTAAATGTAATTAATTTCTGTTAATGATAGTTCTTGAAAAAAAACTTGAAAAACTTCGCAAAAGAAGAGGGACCGTACTTAAATTACGTAACAGCTCAAGGGAGTGGGTGGGTCGAGAGATTCCGTTACGATTTGTTACAGTAGGGGGGGGGGGGGTTTCCCTCCTTGTACGTAATTTTTGGAAATTTGCAAATGAAACAAATAACTTGCAGTAATTCTACAGAAAGTTAGTATGAATTTAACTTTACGCGCCAAAGAAACCTGGTGAGTGAAAAACGAACCTAGCCTGCATTAAAAATTTCCATTAATTTCAAGTCCCATATCTTATTATTTCTCGAAACTAAAAATTACGTACAATAGGGGGGGGGGGGTTGAAATATTTTGTTACGGTTTGTTACAGGGAGGAAGGTGGGTCTTAGAGAGGGCCTAAAATGCGTTACGTAATTTAAGTACGGCCCCAGAGGAAAAAGGAAGAAATATTTCAATTTAAGGGATTTTAGGGAATTTTGAGAAAAATAGGGGATAAAAGGGGAAAAGGGAGATATTTGGTTAATTTCACCAATTTTTATATCATTAAGCCAAGTTTTAGTTTATTTCCTTTACCGTAGAATCACCTAACTTTAGACACTGCTCCAAACTTTGAACACCCATTTTTCTTTGTTTCCAGATGATTGAATCGTATAAAAGTAACATAAATTAAAAGTCCAAAACTTGATATTATGTAAAAAGTTAGTTTTGTAATAAAAAAAACTCTGCCCGCCCCTCTTCGGGGACGCGGGCACATTCTCATCGTGCGCTTCGCTCGCAAGTTTGAGCACGCCAAGGGCGCGCGGAGTGGCCGTCGCGCTTCGCGCTCCGATCTAAAATACTCGTCCCGCTTCGCGCTCCGATGCTATTGATCGTCGCGCGACGCGCTCCAAAATTATTGATCGCCGCGCTTCGCGCTCTGTTATCGTTTAACCTCACGCTATGCGCGAGGTCCTTATAGTTTGCGAAGGTCACCTCGCTCGCTAGTTTGAGCGCGCTTCCGGGCTTGCGGAATATTCGTCGTTCTTTGCGCACAGTCAAGTTTATTCCTCATGATTTACTTTTACCCGAAATTGATGCTTCAATATATTCTTTATTATTTTCCGCAATT
>JBAGKK010051510.1:0-10036 GCA_037177015.1 Euceroptres primus
TAAAGAAAATAAACCAAATTTATCAATATATTATGCATTAACATTTAATATTATAATTTATCTCTAATATATATGTTCATCAATGTATTATGCATTAACATTTAATATTATAATTTATCTCTAACCTATCAATCAGATTAATGATTTATTTAAATTTGAAGCTTTGGCGCGCTTTTTTATCAGTGGTTTATCAAACTATTTAGCCTTATTAGGACGCCCGTCTCTTACTATTACAATAATTTCGATTACCCTATAATATCAGTCTAAAAATCTGGAAATTTGCTAAACAAGAACCCACAAAAAAGAAGAAGAATATCAGTCTGTCTTCTATCGTCCGTCCGTAAACATCGTTAGCATTAAAATGTGAACTTTATTGAAAATATTTGAGCCTCTTATGTCTTTGATGCTCAAGTAAAGAACTGATTTTTTATGGAACTTTTTTTAATATAAATTTTAAAACACTAAAATGTTGTCTTGATAAAGGTATGTACCAAAAAATTGTTTGTTTGTAAAAATACTTCGTTATTCTGATAACTTTGCGTATGAAATTATAGACATTTATATTATTTAATACAATATTTATATTCACTTATAGATTTAAAATTTAACTCTTAAAAAAGACCCGCAGTGTGGTCGAAACTTAGAGAAACTTTACTAAAATAAATATGTTTCTAACATAATTTATTTTGTCTTATTAATTAAATTATTTGACCGTAAGACCGAAATAAACCTTGCAATAATTATTGGAAATTTTTATTATATTTTCTTCCAAACTCGAATCAGTTCTAAGATAATAGATTACTTCCAAAGAAAGTAATGAAGCAAATAATATTTTGTAGCTGGCTCAATATTTTAACAGTTAAGTTAACAAAAAATATTTCCTTCATTTCCTCAATAATAATTTGTTTCACTGTTAGATCTGAGGGAAATTTGGACGAGAACTTCTTATTAAATCTTCCTTTAAATTGTGAAATATCTTTTCAAATTGGTCCTATTTTTACAATGATTGATACTCATTACATCGTTTATGGAACATTTCCTGTCAAGTCCCATTTTATCCCCCTTTGACAACACAACACTATTTTTTTTCAAATTAAAATGGTGAGCTCATAATAGTAAAAACAGCTATGAAGGAAATTCCAAATCTGGATTTTAAACCTGTGTTTTTTCAATCCAGGAAAAATGTAATATTTTCTAATGTTTAATAAAAGAAATAGTGCTAATTCAATAATTAAATTAAAAACTATCTCGCTTTAAAGCAATTCACTTTCACCTAGTTGAATTTGATCCAAGCTTAATGAATTACATCAACTGGCATCATTTGGAACCATCGTACTGGCTAATTAACAGCATGGACAAGAAGATCAAAACGTATCTCAACGTGATGTGTAAATCTTGTTAGATGCATTATCAAACGTAAGAAGATTAAGGATAATGAGAAGCTAACTGGGAATTCGTGCAAGCATGCTACAACAGGATAAGCATTCTCCAGCATGTCTACCTTACATAATGCTTTTGATCGACTCTAATTACATTAACAAGCAGGCTCAGCAAAACAATTTCATGCAATTTTAAACTAATTAGTGATATACTGATATACCGTTTTGACGTGTTAATTCTCTTTTCGTGATTTTTTCTATTTCTTCATCAATCAATTTGCTCATATATTCCTCAAGCTTTTACAGTCTTCAAGGTTTATTTATTTATTTTTCCAATTACAACCCAACAGTACAAATAAACAATAACAGGGTTATTAATACGAAAAATAGTTATTAGTGTGGCGTTCAACAATTAATATTCGAATTTTTTAAATTTGAAATTTTTTAAACAAAAATTGGACTTGAAAATTTGACTTGAAAAATTTTTACTTTTCATGTTTAACCGCCATTTAAATAGATATTGTAAGCTAAAGAAACAATTTCGTAAAAAAAAAACAAATTGCTTAAATTAACTACACTAGAGATTAGCAGGGTCACTTCATGAATGATCATCTGAATCCTATTGCGGTCATATTTCAAAAAAAATGTTTAATTGGTCGATAATTATTTCATACATTTCTAGATTTTATTCGTGTATTTTAAGTACAATAAATTATTTTTCATTGAGCAAAAAAAATTTTTGAAAACATGTGGACTTTTGAAAAATGGCGATAGTACGTCATTTTTAAAACGAATTAAACACTAAAGTTACTTATTTAAAATTAGGCAGAGAAAAACAGTGCGATTAGGGATGACATTTTGACAAATTTATTATCTATAATGCTATTTTGGAGTTATAGTTGAAATAGGAGAGGAAAAATGTGTTTGACCTGTCAAAATGTGTCATTTTCTTAAAGTTTGATAACTTCTGACAAGCAAAATACACTATCGAAAATTTTAAAACTTGCTTCAAAACAAAGATTAATACCAACTTTTTTCAAAAAAGGAGAATTCAGTGAAATTGCTTATCAAAATTTATTCCTCCAGATTTTCGTTTTTGAAAATCTGAAAATGAGCAAAAAATACCACTTTCAAACCCGCGTATTTCCAAATATACATTTTTAAAAAAAGTTTTATCTATGGGAATAAATTATTTACACTTATATTTGTCACTCAAAAAAACGTCGCGGATGTACTTTGCGTGGGTTTTTTAAAAATCGTGTTTAAAATTTTGTCTCGACCGACCGATTTTGACAGACTTAACCAAAGTAGGCAAAGCAAACTGAAGCAAACCTACTTTGGTTAAGTCTGTCAAAATCGGTCAGTCGAGACAAAATTTTAAACGTAATTTAAAAGAAAACCACGCAAAGTACATCCGCGAAGTTTTTGTGAGTGATAGATATAAGTGTAAATAACTAATTCGCATAGATAAAACTTTTTTTAAAATGTACATTCGGAAATACGCGGGTTTGAAAGTGGTGTTTTTTGCTAATTTTCAGATTTTCGAAGACGAAGATCTGGAGGAATAAATTTTGATAAGCGATTTCACTGAACACCGTGCAAAAAGGTTGGTATTAAAATTTATTTTGAAGCAAAGTTTTAAATTTTTCGGTAGTGTATTTTGCTTGTAATAAATTATCAGACTTTACGAAAATAACACATTTTGACAGATCACTTTTTCAAACACATTTTTTCTCTCCAATTTCAACTATAATTCTAAAATAATAAATAAATGTAAATAATCCCTATAATAAATGTAAATCATCCCTAATCGTACTGTTTTTCTATACTTAATTTTAAATAAATAACCTTAGTGATTAATTCATTTAAAAAATGACGTACTATCGCCATATTTCACACGTCCTCATGTTTTCAAAAAATTTTTCTGGCTTAGTAAAAAATTATTTATTATACTTAATATACCCGAATAGAATCTAGAAATATAAGAAATAATTATAGACTAATTAAAAAATTTTTCTAAAATTTGACCGCAGTTGTTTTCAGATGATCATTCATGGAGTGACCCAGCATTTTTAGTGCTTTGATCATTCGTCCAATAATCATTTCATTTGGCAAAAAATGAATCGTCAAATTTTTTCAGACTAAAAATAAAATTTTAAACCGTGGTCCAGGGACTTTAAAGTTTTTGGGCCTCAGAATTTTATATAGCTATTTAAAAAGGGCCTAGACTAAGAAAGAAATACCCTTGAATCTACAGCATATGCTATTGGAATCTGCCAAAAGCAGATGCTATTGACTTAAAAGAATATACTATAGGGGAAACCATCCAATAGTAAATAATGATTAACAGTAGATAATCCTTATTAACTAGAAAACTAGCCAAGAATCTTGATTGGTTCTTTTAGTATAAAATTTCGGCAATGATAATGCCTTGTCAGACAAATTTTCATTGAAAAAGTATCATAAGTTATTGTGTGAAAGCAAAAACTTAATTTTTAACATTAAAAAAACATTTTACCTTTTTTCTATTGATGCTTTGCAACTAAATGAAATTTTTCTGAGGCATGGTTTTACATTATAATCAAAATTTGAAGGTTAATGAACAATATGTACACTGCCGTGCAAAAGTTTCCGAACACTCAATTTTTTGATGATTGCTTAAGTTTAATAATGCATTTCGAGACTTTTCGAGAAAAATTCGAGATTTCCGCGAAAAATGGCCAGATGAGTTCAAAATTGAACGGAGATTAAGAATCTCGAAGAAAAAGTTTCGAGAATTTCGATTCGAGTCTCGAATTTTCGAGAATCTCAACTCGAGATCTCGAATTTTCCAGAATCTTGACTCGAGATTTCGAATTTTTTATTTGAGATTCGCGATATCCATTCAATTTTGATCTCATCTGATCATCTTTCGAGCAAATCTCGAATTTGTCTTGAAAAGTCTCGAAATGCATCACTACTTAAGTTCTCTTAATTCTAATGATACCAGAGTTAATTTTTTTTAGCAGGTTCAAAGCTTTCAAAATTCTGTATATAATGAGCCCAAGATGAAGCCAATATGTCAATTTTTTAAGAAGATATTGAAAAAATCGTGTAAATTTCAGTGTTTTTTTAAATTGTAAATAACACCGGAAATAATTAACATTTTTTTCCTGTTCTAGGACTCGTTTGAAAAGTAAATTTCTATAGAATGGCTACAGCTTGTCAGCATAAATTAAAAAGAATTCATAAAAAAAAGAATTCTATAAAAAATTACAGTTCTAACAAAAGAGTTGGAAAAATTCGAAAGCATCTGATCTGTAGACAAATCATAATAAAAATCAAATTTATATACATTTTGAGGTATTTTTATAGAAACTTTATGATTGTATGTTTCATATATTTAGCACACATGTTTTTCTTATCAAAAACAATATTGAAATTTTTCCAATTTTTTTCTTACAAATTTAATTTTTTGTAGTATGCAAGGAATTTTTCTTAAATTTATGCTGACAAGCTGTTGCGATTCTATAGAAATTTATCTTTAAAATGAGCCCTAGAACATGAAAAAAATGTTAATTATTTCGGACGTTATTTACAATTTGATGAAAACTTTCAACCTGCTAAAGAGAAAAAATGTAACTCTGATATCATTAAAATTAAGAGAACTTAAGCAATCATAAAAAAATTGAGTATCCGGAAACTTTTGCTTAGCAGTTTATATGGCAAAAAAGTGTTGATTTTTATTATTTATAAATATTTCAGGACTTTTTATTCGACATTCCATTTCCCAACAGTAGATAACCAACAGTAGATTGGACGTCTCTTCTACATTAATTTACCAATGGATCTACTAAGAATCAACAAAATTAAAGTTCTTGCAAAAATCGTATTCAGTCTGTATAATAATAATAATAAATATAATAATAGTAATAATTTACAAATATCTTTATACATACAATAATATAATTTTTCGACATACCTGCTTACTATTAATAATTATTTTTATATTCCAATTTGCGAATGATATATTTCCGAGTGGATAGAATTAATTAATAAAGATGAATATGTTTATTAAATAATTCTATTCACTCGGAAATATATATAATTGGCAAATTGGAATATAAAAATAATTATTAATAGTAAGCAGATATGTCGAAAAATTATATTATTGTATGTATAAAGATATCTGTAAATTATAAAAAATGGTGTCTCAGGCTTAAGATGGTTACTAATCTGTAAATTATTATTATTATGTTTATTATTATTATTATTATTATTATTATACAAACTGAATACATTTTTTGCAAGAACTTTAATTCTGTTGATTCTTAGTAGATCCATTGGTAAATTAATGTAGAAAAGACGTCCAATCAAAAATATGAAATTACTATTGATTGAAATATGATAACATTTTTTAAAGTTATTAAGAATAATTAACTGAAACTAAAATTCATTAAAAATTTTTCGTAATATTCAAAAAATTATCAATAGGTTAATTCATATGTTGTACTAAATTGTGAGAATACATTGATTTTGGAGAAAATTAATTTAAGTTTTTTATTTGTTGTAAGCATTTTCAGTAAAAAAATTTGCAATTATTTTAAATAAAGATAAAACTATAGAATCATGGCTAATACATTTTCCTTTAAATTTGTATATTAATTATTTTATTTAAAATTGTACATTTAATTTATCATTTTTAAGGCCATGTAATAATGAACTTAGAATAAATTTTACTGACAATTTTTTCGCCATCCTCCTGCCCAGATGAAATAAGATATCGAGTTGAAAATTTGAGTAATTTAATAAAAGACTAAGGAAGGTTTATCAAAATCTAAATGTTTACAAATAGAACAATTTTTTTTGAAATTTTTTTTGTAATTATAATCATTTTGCAGTTGATGGTCCTTCCTTAGTGCCTTTTATTTAATTATCCAAATTTTCAATATGATATCTCATTTCGTGTGGACAGGGGCATATTATTTGAATTCTACATCTGCTTTTGGCAGATAACAATAGCGTACTATATGCTATAGATTTAAAAGTATTTTTTTTCTCAGTGTACTATATTAGATTACAATTACCTATATAGAATAATATACTTAAATAAATTTCTGACTTTTTAAGCCAAAATCACACTCTCTAAGTTGAAATTTGACTGAATGGCATATGTTTGAAGTTGGAAGTTTGAAAAGTGGCGATTTTGTCGAGATTTGGGTTTTCGAATATACAACTTTAGAAATGATTCATTTAGTCAATTTTCAATTTAGACAGATGGATTTGGACTCAAAATTTAAGGAATTTTTTCAAGTATATGATTCTATAGGTGCAACAGTAACCTAACAAAATAGGCCTTTTTTAAATAGCTATATAAAATTTAGAGGCCCAAAAACTTTGAAGTCCCTGGACCAAGGTTTAAATTTTTGTTAAACTGAAAGAATTTGACGATTCATTTCTGGCCAAATGAAAAAAGATTATAGGGTAAGTGATCAAAAAGAAACATTGTTTTTGAGCCTAGGGTGGCTAAAAAAAAGTTCTCTGACAATCAGAGAAAGTCCTCTTAATATATACTAGAATGTATATGTTACGGTCCAAACCCGGTGGACGGTCAATCCTAGGATCGACCGGTCCAAGCCCGAAATAGCTTGGTCCGAAGTCCGAAATGACTTTCTTATTCTGATTTCTCTTCGTACGAATTTTAATTTAACGTAATTCAATGTATAAAAATTATTGAATATACTCAGTGGATCATACTGAATGTTTGATTTGTCAATTCTCATTGAAACGATAATACATTTATACAATTAAGAAAATGAGGAAATCAGAGAGTATATTTTTTCTTATATATTTAATTGAAAAAAACACTTTATTATTCAGAATTTTTTAATAAAAATTTATGGAATATAAATAATTGATTTAATATCTTACCTGATTGCAGAAAAACATATTGTAAAAAAAAGATTCTACTACGGCGTTTTCAGTCTTAGAACTGAAAAAAAAACTTCCAGAAAAAGTATTTGAGGATTTAAAAATTATTTTTTTAATTGCAAAAAAATTACTGATATCTTCGAGTTGCAGCACTTCGACATTTTCATCTAATTTGACAATCAATAAAATTTCTCCGAAAATCAGAGGAAAATTTTAGTGAATTTTAGAATTACTAAAATTCTAGTGAATGTTTACTGATTTATCAGTAGAACCAGTTTCTGAAATTTCAGTAAGCATTACTTAAATTTCAGTAATTGTTTCTGATAAATTAGTGAACATTCCTTGTAAATACAGTGATAATTAACTAATTTTCAATCAAATTTCACTGATTGAAATAACTGGAAATGGATCACTAAGAATCAGTGAAATTTCAATGATTCGAACTAATAAGAGAATTGTTTTCCCATCTCATGTTCACTTCTAAAAAAAAATTTCTCTGAGTTCTAGGTTCTAAACAGAAATCTCAAAATATAATTTTCATCAATTATTGTAAATAAAACATAATGATATCAGATTAATTTTTGTAATAATAATTACAAATAGTAATTCATAAGGAAAAATATTTTTCAAATATGAAAAATATTTTTCCTCATAAAAATGATCGATATTGACATTTGTTTAAACAAATTGTCGTTAATAATAAAAAACGCTTATTGATAATAAACTTTCATCAATACAAATATCTTTTCAACAAATCTGAAGCCGGTTTGGTGGAAAAAATTTGACTTTGTGAAAAGTGTTTTTATTATTTATTTGTTTAACTGCTTGCAACAATATCTATAGTTATTTTCTAAAACTGAAAACACCGAACTAGAATATTTGCTTATTCGTTGACAGTAATTAGTTAACCTTTAGAGAGCCGGAAAGCCAATATATTGGCTCACCCCCTGATCGAGACTTTGTCTATGATCAATCAATGATATAAGATACCTTTTGGGCCAATTTTCTGAGGTTGATTTTCCTTCCAAATTGCCGGCCCTTTAAAGGTTAAAACATTTATTCAACTATAGATAGGGCATTATTTCTCAACTGCCCTAACCCAAAAATCGATCGGTTCCAAACTTGGGTAAAGTGCAGTGCTATTGGATGGTAGTTTATAGGAATATATTTTATAGGAATTTATAGGTCGTTGGGACACATATTTACCGATTGGGAGAGGGTGTAATTTTTTAGTTTTGTAGGGGTACCATTTATTTTGATGATTTATACCTCTCTTAATATCGATAAAATAAATTTTTTGCCTGTACAATTTCGATAGGGGTTTTCACGCCCTTTCCTTTCTTCGAACTCATTTTTTGAAAAAATAATAATATAATAAATAAATAAATATAATAAATCAAAATAAAAAATAAATTTGACTTTTTTTCGAATTTAAGGTTTTTTTCTTTTCTTTTTATCTAGAAAAAAAAGCTTAGGTTAATTAGCTTAGGTCCATTTTTAAACCTATAGATGTTTAAAGGTATTAACCTTTAAGCATCTATAGGTTTTTTATTTATTTATTTATTTATTTTTAAATCTATAGATGTTTAAAGGTATTAACCTTTAAGCATCTATAGGTTTAAAAATGGACAAATTGTTATTTATTTTTGAAAATAAGCGTTATGTATTTTTTTCGGTTGTTATTTTTTCCAATGATTTATGACTCATTTAAAATCAATAAAAAGAAATGTTCTCACTACAACTTCGGTAGGGTTTTTCATGCCCTTTCTTCTGATCATAAGCATTTTATGAAAAAATAAATGTTTGACCTTCAAAACTGAAGGTTAAGACAATTATTTCTTCAAAAAATGCTTGAACAACAAATTTTTGAAGGTCAAACATGTATTTTTTCGTAAAATACTTATGATCAGAAGAAAGGGCATAAAAAACCCTACAGAAGCTGTAGTGATTTAGTCTTGATTTTAAATGAGTCATAAATCATTGAAAAAAATGTTAACCGAAAAAAAATCACATAATGCTTATTTTCAAAAATAAATAATAATTTGTCTATTTTTAAACCTATAGGTGTTTAAAGGCAACAACCCAAGCTTTCTTTCTAGCTAAAAAGAAAAAAATACCCTAAATTCGAAAAAGGTCAAATTTATTTTTGATTTTGATATTTGAAGGTCAAATACTCATTTTTCCAAAAAATGCGTTTGATCCATTGATCGTAAAAACCCTATTGAAATTGTACAGGGAAAAAATTGATTTTATTGATATTAAATGAGGTATAAATCATCGAAGTAGATGGTACCCCTACAAAACTAAAAAATTACACCCTCTCCCTATCGGTAAATATGTGTCCCAACGACAAAATTTTTTTTCTTTAAACTACCATCCAATAGGATTTCACTTTACCCAAGTTTGAGACCGATCGATTTTTGATTTGGGGCAGTTGAGAAATAATGCTTCACATGTACTATGAATGTATTATCGTTTCAATAAGAAATGACAAATGTCTTATCTGACATTGAGCAGGATCCACCAAGTACATTCATTGATTTTATACGTTGAATGGGAGTAAGTATAAGGAGCAATCGAAAAAAGAAAGTCTACAGCTTTCAATTTTGCCTTGCTTTGCAATTATTTTTTTATAACACATGCATGATTTCAGCCCTTTTTGATGCCTAATAAGCGGGGCTAAACCTCTACTTTTTGCTCAACAGGGAGTAAAAAGTACTTTTTACTCCCTAGGGAGTAAAAAGTAC